>SNQJ01S0030880.1:217829-236836 GCA_010110895.2 Picea sitchensis
TCCTTGTCCTGACAAGTAATTGTCTTACCTACACCATACCAAACATTAAGTTGTCAATTTTTTATATTTTGGCTACTCCTTTCGATTATGATATGTTTATTTATAGTGACCTACATCTTTATAATAAGGTCAACATCTTTATACTAAGGTGATCATATCTGTAAAGGATCAACATCATGATGACATATATAACATCTTTATAATAAGGTCACATGTGTACACATGTTTTCTTTATATAATAACGACATATATACCTAACATAAGTTTAGGGTTAGTGTTTATGTATCTTATTAGTCCCTGCTAAAGCAGGGAATATAACACTTTCTCTGTCATCCATAAGTACACACCCGATCACGTCAACCACAATTTTTAGCCTTGGGTTTTGTTTTTCATGCTTAAATAATGAAAATTCTTGTACTTTGTTTTGCAAAATGTACAGACCCGATCACGTAAACCACAATATTTAGTCTTGGGTTTTGTTTTGCATGCTTAAATAATGGATGATCTCTCATACATTAATAATTGTAGATGTAATATCAACAGGCTATCTTGTCACTAATGCCAACCTACCCATTATTTATTACAATATGTTGAGGATAACAAAGAATTTATGTGGAAGAGGGAAATGTTATTTATATTTCTCTTAATTTGTATGCAAAAGAGGGAAATGTTGAAGATAGCAAATAATTTATGCGGAAGAGGGAAATGTTACAATATATTAATTGCAGCTATTACCCTTGTTGTTATAAACATGAGTTTCCTCTCTATCATATATATACCATAAATTATCATTTATCAATATAACAATCAAATTCAATATTTTATTCATGGATATTTCTTCCTTCATTTAATTGAATTAGTAAGCGCTAGCTGCCAACCATTAGGTGTGCAAGTATCCCAACCATTATTGTCACTATTATATTATTTTCAATTTATGCAAGTGTGATCCCTTTTGGGTACTAGGGATGTAACAAGTGGTAACAAAGCTTCAATTAGGATTTGTTGGTGTTTTTTTGTTAAGTCTTAAAAATTAAAAGAGAGAAGAAAATGACAATCAATTACTATCATTTCACCGATCAGGGTTGAGTTTCAAGAACAATTCCATATCTTTATCAATGAAAAGAGAGAGAGATTATAGCTACAATTGAAGGGAAAAGGGTATGTGGATTCCATAAACCTAGAATATTATGGAATCCACATACCCTTTTCCATAGAATATACTAATTAGATCCAAAAACCAAAGATATGAAATATTGTACTACACATATTATAATATATTATCAAGGAAAAAACAAGCTAAATGAAATTTGGACATTTGAAAAAAAAATTACAAGTTAAATGAGTACATCAATAAAAAATAACATACTAACCTCGCAAGTTCAAAACCCGAGCTATGTATATCGAGAATTGGATTTGTTCAACCGGTGAGTGACAGAAAAAGTAAACATCTCAAACAAAAGCCAAGAACAGTGTTGCAACTATAGCAATTGTGTCACAAAGTCTCTTAAAGTTGCGTATATATAGATAAAATAGTCAAATAGCCGTTAACACTGACCAATGAGATAGGCAAAGTTTGCGTTGCTATTGCCACGAAAGTTCATCTCTGTAGCGATGAAAATCCTGACTAGATTTAAATAAGATTTTCATCGATATTGCGATGAACTTTGGTGGCAATAGAGACAAAAATCCCACCTTGTTTAAAAAAAATATGAAACTAGTTGAAGCGTGGAAATTTTTTATGGAATAATCTACCCATATGTAGTAGTGAAATATAATACCTCCGTGCCTATAAAAATAATTTTTTCATTCCATTCCATAGCTCATAATTTAAACCATTAAACATTGGTACTCCATTCTCAGACTAATCCATGATCTCCTTCTAGTGGTTAAACTGTTTCTTCAAGGAACCTGCTCTTATACCATTTTTTGGATTACTAAGAGGGGGGGGGTGAATCAATAATAGATAAATTTAATTCTTTTTAACCATAAAATGCAATTTTTATATCAATGTATCATTATCATCCAATAGTTTCATAGTAAATATACAATGAACAAATGAGAAATCATAAACATACACAATACACTAGTGTTTTTTTGTGGAAACCCAAAGTGGGAGAAAACCAAGGAATGTTTTTTCTTATATGTCTTTAATAATTACATTCATTGGAAGCACAAACTTCCTTTTTTTTCCAGTTGCAACTAGAAGAAGGCTCCAACTCACTATTTTCTCAGTCTATAACCTGAGGGAAGCTCTAACTCCCCAATTCCCTGAATACAACCAGAAGGAGGCTACAACCCCCTATGTTCTCCGGCTACATTCGTAAGGTGGTTACAACCACCTATCCTTACCCTGTCCAACCACCCTATCATAGAGGTAAAATCATGGAACCATTGTCGTACTATCACTATGAGATATACTGTTGTAAACCTATACCAATCAACCTGCAAAAATATGTACCAAACAACCTATAATCAACCTGTACCATAAACAAGTGTATCAACCATGCACCATCCTATACCTCAACCTATACCATCAATGAGTGCATCAACCAAGCACCAAATATGTACCAATCATGCATTAAATACACATAAACTATGCCTCATCAATATGTACCAACATCATCAACTATACCCCTCATGCATGTGCCAACTCATCATCTACTTGTCTTAACCATGTACCCAACATGTACCTCAACCAAAATCGCTCATCAATTTCATCATCAAAATATGATTTGTAACTCTGTAATAGACCTGGTGCATATGATCACATACCTGCAAACCTTCCTTAACTTTAACAAAAAGAGACTATCATTTTCATCAAACTTTACTTTAGTCCCACATGACTAATTTTGGATTAGTCAACAACCTTAGCTTGAATTAATTATAACTATGTAGTTGTAATGAATAAAGATCTGAAAATAGTACACAATTTTCTTTAGTGTATTTTATGCAATTCTTCTAGGTTTCATTTCTTGGAACCTCTCAAAAAATAAGTTATAGCAAAAATGTCATACCTTGTTGAATTTTGGCTTATTCTAGAGATCGAACTTGTAGAGAATGTCCCGAATAGAATATTTGTTGTATAGATAGAAAAATGGTACAAAGAATACTAAAGACTATACTCTAACCAATACATTTTGTCTTACTAAATTTAGATCTTTTATGAAGAAGTTATGACATTTTTACCCAAAACACATGTTTTATACTAGTTTCAGGACTAGCCACAAACCCTATATTCCATGGAGTGTAGCTCGAAAAATACAACGACCCAAAACCTTAAATTTTTATCACAACTACTTGGATATGTTTCCTGAATGGCCTCCATATTTTGTGTTTTGAATCATTCTAGAAAAAAAATTATTTTGAAAATGGTGAGATGACCTGTAAATAACATACCTTAGAAAGCATCATCAAAACAATTTATCCTCCCTTGAATTTTATCCTTCTTTACTTCACCTTCCATTTGAAATTCGCCTTGGATATCCTTTGGTTACCTTAGTTACTTATAAATATTCAATATTCTCATGTGTCATTAAAATGAGAGACCTTTTCCTCTTATTTATACTTTTATGTAGCTTCCTCAAGGGGTTACCTTCTAACCATCTTAAACCACTTTCCTTATTTTAGGGCTAACCCACTTCTAACCACTTGTCCACTTAGTAATTTATCCATTAAATTTATTATTTAAATAAAAAAAATTGTATCCACTTTGAATTATAGTACACTCATCACTTCACTTTATTATTTAAATAATTTCTTCTTTTCAGCCACTTTGACTACTTTGACCTTTTGTGGCTTCTAGAGGACTCATGAGGGTTCTCCAACTTCACATGGCCATAACTCTCTAACTGTGAGGAGTTATGTCACATTCCACCTACCACCAGAAATGGCATGACATGTACTATCCATATAGAATAGTCTTATTTAAATAATTTATTCTTTGCAACCACTTTGACTACTTTGACCTTTTGGGGCTTCTAGATGACTCATGAGGGTTCTCCAACTTCACATGGCCATAACTCTCTAACCGTGAGGATTTATGTGACTTTGCACATACCAATGGAAATGGCATGGCATGTACTATCCATATATAATATTCTTACCTTCAAATATAATACATCTCATACCATTATACATAAAACAAACTTGGGTCCATTACCCAAACCTTTGTGCCACCGAAATTCGCTACTGGAATTTCTTCAAGGGTTGACATCAATGAAAACCAACCCAAATAATCAACAATGTTTCTATCCAAAATTTTAAAAATAGGAACAATGAGGATTTTCATCTAGGGTTTAGTGAATCCTTGCTTAACTGCTAAATTGAAGAGCTTGTGTAAGTGAGAGATGAGGATAGGCCCTCTGATTTTAAAAATTTCAGCTTGGTAACCTTCAATGTCCTTAGCTTTCCCTTTTGCAAGTCGCTTAACCCTAAAATATATGTCATCCAAATAAATAAATTCATTCTCTATAGGGACAATATGAATGGTATCCATGAAATTAGGGAATTCATAAAGAATTTTAAGGTGGGAATTCTAGTCCCTTAAGGGAATCATATTATTTTCTTTGGTATTGTGTATTAGAATTTTTCTCCATAACTTCTTAGGATCAAGATTAGATAGTTTTGAAAGATGCTCTTGCTTTTTATTGATACAATACTTTTTTTTTTCCTTTTAATTAAGGATTTTTACATAATAATATTATCGAGTTTTAAGGACTCATTAGAAGCAACCATAATGGATTTCCTAGCAATTTTACATTATTTATCAAACCAAGGGTTGGTTGTTCTATTATTCTTTTTACAAGACACCTCGAAAGAGAACTTATTAATATAAGTGGAAAGGGTAGTTGTAAAATTATGATAGAGGTCTTCAATGTCGTCCTTATAAGTTAGGATATGTAATTCCTTATTTAAATAATTTAAGAAAATATCAACTTTACTTTTTTCAAACAGTTTGTGCCTTTGATTATTAGAAATTACTTTGATGGAGTTCATGTGCATGGAAAATTTTAGAGTTAGGGTTAAAGGTCTATGATTAGAGTTAGATTCATGGTAGTTTGAAAGGTAGAAAGCTACTATTTGGTTGGAAATGGGATATCAAATATCACATAATCCACGACACTACTACCCAGTCCATGAATGTAATTCATCTAGTTAGAGTTAGGCCACTTCATTACACCATTGCAAATTATTAGGTCTTGAGAGTTGCAGAGATTGACTAGATCAGTACCAAACAATTTCTCAGCCATGTCATCAGATCTTCTTTTGTATCTATTAGCTAAAACAGGGTCCCCATATAGCCATAAAGGATTATGGTGAGAATCATTTCTTAAAATAATAGATTGGCTAGTTGCAATCCAAACATTGAAGTATCCTATTAGGAGGCTATTATATCCATTTCTCAAACTATAAACATCTTGTTCTAAGTTACTATAGGGAGAATTTCTATCTAGATTTTTTTTCTTATAAAAAATAGAAATAATAGACGCAAAATAGAAATTGGCTATATACATCTTCTTAGCATTGATGTCTGAAATTTATATCGAAATGTACTAATTCATAGAGTCAATTTTATGAAGTTGAGTGTGAGTAGAAATGATCTTTCTAATATAACAGGATATGCCTCCTATCGCTCTAAGGTAGGACATTTGTTTCCATGCTAACCACAAGACAAATCCTTCTACTTTAGGGGCCTTAGACTCTTCATGCTACCATGTTTCAACTAGAAAAATAATATCAATATCACTTGGGATCCAACTTATCATAGGACATTTGCACCATGGAAAGCCACAATAGTTCCAAAAAAATATCTCGAGTATCCCAAATTCCTATTTATTATTATCCCTCTAGTCTCTATCCCTAACAATAACTTTTCAATTTCTAATTATTTCCCATTTTCCTTCTTTCCTTCCTTCTTTTACCTTTTTCACTTCTTTCCTTAATTCAACTTGGTATTCGGGAATGAGGTTTTCATTTATAAATATTCCAAACCCTTTTAAGATCGGATATTCATTGAGTATTCTATATTTATAGTCATTACAACTTAATTTGACACAGATCAACCTATCTTTATGTTCAATTATTTTACCGAGCCTCTTTGCCTCTATGAGGTAAGCTATTTCAATTTGTGATTTATTTTTTAGTTCTTTTTTTACTATTGCTAGTGTATCCTCCTCTTGTTGTTCTTTTATACAAAAACTTGTGAGGTTCAAGGATATTTTATTACACTCATGATCTAATTCAATTAGCTTATTCGTTTCCTCTTTGATGACTTTGATATCCAATTTATTTTCTAGATTAATTAGGGCCAAATTGTTGGTTAGTTTTTCTTCTAGCTCTTTAATCCTATCTCACTAGTTGCGATTTTCTTCAACCACTCCTTCTTGGGTTGATTGTTTTTTGTTTTCCATTTCTTTAATTCTAGCCTCCATTTTCTGTAATTGACTCTTTAACCCTAACAATATATCCTCTATCTATTTTTGAAGAGTCTAAATTTTTTATCAAGCATTGCCTCTAACTCTATTTCCAGTTTTACTTCTCTTTCTTCACTCTATTTTTATAATGATCCTAACTCTATTTGGAGTTTGGAATATATTTCTTCTCTTCTTTTTTCTAATGATTCCATATATTCATAAAGACTCTGTAGGGTGACTTTAGGGGACCCCCACCCCCCCCCTAACATGATGAGTTTTTGGACTAGGTGGTGGGGTGCTCATAATGAAAAGTGGAGAAAATAAGACGCAAATGACTTCCCATATTTATGAACACGTGCCCAGTTTCTCAACAAGGTGGTTCTTAGCTAAGGATATTAATGTCTCCAGTAGGTTGGTGCCTATGATCCCTGTAATAGTAGTTTGGTGCCTAATATATTTGTAACAGTAGATCGGTGCCTACAAACATTTCTAAAGATAAGTTTTTGTGGTTTTCTTATGTAATGGTTTCCACATTAAACTCTGTGCATTGTGGTTTGAGTTTATTTGTGAGTATTGTTTCTTGTCTAATGATATATTGATGAATGGATAAATAGAGTAAAAAGTATCATATATTGATTCATCATCGTACTCATTAGAAGCATAATCTCAACAAATCAGGTGTGGATGAAAATATTGTATGTAAATTTGTGGAGAAGGAGTTGAATATTAGTATCCTTTATTACCAAGAAGATAGGATATTACCAACCTATTACACCTCAAGATTCAGGTAAAGAACACCAAGATAGATTCATATTTTGACTTTGGTTCACTGGATAATATCATAGCAACAGATCTAGTGAAGAATCTTCGATTGGAGGTTGAGTAAAAAACGATACAAAGATAGAGGTAATGAAATAGTGTAATATTAAATTTTCTATAAGTGTTGATTTTATTGATGAGGTGGAATTGGACGTAGTATTGCTTGATATATGTGGAGTATTGTTTGGAATCCCTTACATGGATACAAGGGATGAAATCATCATGTGGAGAGCTAACCAATACTAACTGATCAAGAATAGGAATTCCTACATCATCAACATGCATAAAGGAAAGTAAAATATCTCACTAGTAAGTTCCAACCAAGCCAAGAAGTTGATTAGTTCTAGTAAGAAATATGTTTTCCTCTTCTTAAGAGAAAATCAATCTGATGATGATTCATTGTGAGTGAAGGATTCCCTAGAGGGGTGTACTAAAGAGAAAAAACATTAGTTGGAGGAGTTGCTACATGAATACAAAGGATTTTTCAAGGAGCCTAAAGGGATACCACCCAAGAGGGATGTGGATGATGAAATACAACTATTGACAGACTCCCTATTGTCGAATATTGGGTTGTATAGATATTATATTCTAGAATCGAATGAAGTGAAGAAGTAGTTGAAATAGCTTTTGGAGTAAGTTGTGATTCGACCAAGTACCTCACCTTGTGGGTCACCCATCATAATTGTTCCCAAGAACGATGGAACTTAGAGAATGTGTATCAATTATAAGGCATTGAACAAGATTACACTAAAGAATATATACCCTCTACCAAGGATCAATGATCATTGGACTAGTTGTAGTATACCTAGGGAGGTAATATGGGGTACCTAGACAGGGGTGATTTTAATAACCCCTCCTAAATTTATATAAATAATAAATGGGCAAATCCTCATGATACATAGGAAAACATGAAGGCTATTTTATCAATTATATATATATATATATATATATATATATATATATATTGGCGAATCTTTTAGTCAATTATATAATCTTGTAAAATATTGGCGAATCTTTCACTGAATTATAAAATCTTGTAAACTCTTGGCGAATATTTCACTGAATTATAAAATCTTGTGAAATCTTGGCGAATTTTTCACTGAATTATTAAACTTTGCAAAGTCTTGGATTTTTTTTTGATAAAGTATAAAAACCATATATAATAATAGGGAAATGTGTTCATTAAACTGTAATATACTCATTTTACATATTTGGAAAGTGACATAGTCTTGTATGACTAGTGATACAGGAGCATCTCAAGCGAGCCAGCGCGGAAGCAAAAGACAGTTGGACAAGTGCCCAACGCAAATTTTGAAATTATCTTGAAGTTAATGCGCCAACCTTAAATGAGATAATTAAGAAGGAGCTCACTTGTAAAATTTAAAAGGACCTTGAGCGATCCGCTCTCATCCTTAGTAGGTAGAAGGCATTTATAGTAGTTAAGGAAGGTAGATAGAATTGAATGTTAGATTAGACAATTTTAGAGCGCAAGAGGGAAACGAGATATAGACACCCTCATTGTGTATTGTAACATTAGAGAAGAAGGGAATATAAGAGATTAGGCCAATTGAGAGCAGGAGCATAGAGAAGAGAAGCAGAGAGATGTAGCGAGAATTCCATGTACAGAAGTTCTGGATTAATACAAAGAAGATTTTGATTCAAACTCATGGTGTTCAAATATTCTCTGTGTATGCATCTTTGAATGTTACACTCATGGTTATTTTACTCTTTTTGTCTTGCAATTGCTTTTATGCCATGTATGAATGATTTCTTGTGGAATTTTTGAAATCTGAGAGAGAGAGAGTAAGGGAAATGAGTTTCAATTGTTTCTCTATCTGAGCAAGAGTTCTTGTAAGGAGTGCAGTTGAATTTTCTGCAAGGAGTGTGTTGACAAAGGGTTCGCAGGTTTGTCTCTGAAATCTCAAACTAGATAGATTTTGTTCTCATTTCCATAGAAGTGCAGTTAGGCACAGGAGCCGTGCAAGGAGTGCAGAGGCTGAGTTAAGTCTCAGAGTTGTGAACCTGAGTGAAGTATTGAGAGACTGCTACTGTAGGTGTGCGCAGAGTCAAAAAGAAGTTCAACACTTGGAAGTGTTTGAAATTCTGATGCAAGGAGTGTGAGCAGGAGGTTTTCTGAAAGACTCGAAGTCATGGGAAAGCTCAGAAGGATTTGAACCTTCAAAGGAGTTGAAGGAAGGCAAAAGGCCAAGCGTCTTGAAGAATTGGAGGAAGGCGTAGCAACATCGGACCGTACAAGGACAAGTTCTCAAGGAAAGAAATGGACGGTCAGAATTCTCTGTGGAGAATCTGTGAAGTCCTGTGAGACATAAGATCTCACGGAGGAGCAAGGATGTTATGACAAATAATTTCAAGGGTTCAATCTCAGGAGAGGCAGAACCGTAGATCCAAGCCAACAAGGGTCATTGGATTTACACATGGATTTCTATATCAAGGTTTCGTAGGTTGAAGTCCCGTAATCTTTGCAACGAGACTCATGAAATCACAAAACATGAATTCCAGAAGGGATAAAAGGATTGTGTGGGCCACAAAATCTGTAGGGTGGACAAGTGGCACACTCTCAACAAGGAATTCAATTCAGCTGACCATTTCGGGGTTTTGTGGAGTGAAGTTCTGAAATCCTTGCATTAGGATTTGTGAAATTACGAAGTCCAAAGTTCTGATAGAGTAAAGGGGCATTGAAATGTCAACCTTACGGACGCATCGGTGTTTTGGAAAATCAAGTTTTGGGAATCGAGGGAATGAGTCACTCGACATCGCGACCACCGAAATCGCGATAAGGAGAAATCCAAAACAGGGAGAGAAAGGGTCAGTGTTGACTGTCTTCAGATTTCGGAGGTTGAGAGATAAGATGCTTGACCACTGGATTCACGGAAGTGTGAAGTCCAATCTCCCAAAGTACAAGGGGGGAATTCTTGAATTTGATTGTGGGAGTAGATTTCCTAAAAGTGAAATAGAGGAGCCATTTTCGGGTGCTCTTCGGGCCAGTGAAGAAAGAAGGATCATGTGTACGTAACCTTCCGACCCACGGGTTGAGGAGGGTTGCGTCAGGTTTGGTATCAGAGCTTAGAAAGGTTATTTGCTTTCTCTAGAAGAGAAAAGGAGAATTCACCATGCCGCCAAGGAGAAGGGATAGACAAACACCTGACCCATTAGACGAGAGAGAAATGTCAAGAAGAAGAGGTAGGCAGATGACTTATCTAGCCATGGAGAGAGAGATGTGTGATTTACGTGCCAGACTTGAGGACATGGAGACAGCACAAAGACACACAGTCAGTGCTGGGGATCTTAGTGATTCTAAAAGTGAAATTGAGGCTGAACATGAAGAAGAAGTTGCGGCCGAAGATGCAGCAAACGAACGTTTGATTAGAGATATTGCAAGAATGGGTGCAAGAGAAAAAATGGGCATTCCAGTTTATGAGGGAAACATGGATGCAGAGGAGTTTCTAGACTGGATTAGATCTCTGGACACATACTTTGAATATGAAGATGTTGAAGAGGAAAAGAAGGTCAAGCATGATGTCATTAGATTGAAGGGACATGCAGCATTGTGGTGGGATGAACTACAAGCTAACAGACGCTGCAAGGGAAAGCCGAAGATTAAAAACTGGGACAGGATGATCGCAAAGGTGAAGGAAAAATTCATCCCCAGAGATTATCAAATTAATCTGTTTCAAAGAATGTAGAACTTGAGACAGAAGCTGATGATAGTAAAAGAATACACTAAAGAATTCTACAAGCTGAACATCAGGGTAGGTCATCGGGAAAGCGATGATGAAAAGGTTTCCATATACATGAATGGCATGAGATATGACATCCAGGATGAGATGAGCATGGTAACAATCTGAACAGTGGAAGATGCTTATCAGATGGCTCTAAAAGATGAAGAGAAGTTGAGATGAAAACAGGGTCAAAGAGGCCGAGGCAGAAGTCAGCTCAAAGACAAATCAGTTGCCCAGGATAAATATCAGAAGCCCAAGGAGGACTGGAAGAAACCTCAGACTCGAACTGAGAGAGGTGGAAGCTCACAGTGAGGGTAGCATACCGAGTAGAGAGGAGATTATGCTGATAATAATATCTTTCCCCATACTAGAGGTAGAGGAAGAGGAAGAGGTGGAGTAATAACATGCTTCACATGTGGAAAGAATGGGCACAATTCTTACAAGTGTCAAGATAAAAAGAAAGAGAATGGTGAAAGTCACATTTTCGAAGCATAGAGGCGAGATGTTGAGGCAGAAGATGTTGAAGGTAGAAGATCACTGATGATGCGAAAATCTCTTTTAACACCAGAGAAGGAGGTGGAGAGTTCAGTCCAAAGAAACAGACTTTTCCGGACTTCTTGCAAAGCCAAGGACACGGTGTGCAAGGTCATTGTGGACAGTGGTAGCATAGATAATCTCATTTCTATAGAGATGGTAGAAAATATGGAGCTGGAGACGATTGATCATCCAAGCCCATACAGAGTTTCGTGGCTACAAAAAGGACATCAGGTAATTGTCACTAAAAAGTGTTTGGTTGAATTTAAGATAGGAGGATATAATGATAAGATGTTGTGTTATGTTATTCCATGGATGTTTGTCATATATTGCTGGGTAGACCGTGGAAATATGACAGGAATGTGATTCATGATGGGAGAATGAACACAGACACCCTAGAGAATAATGGGAGAATTCACATGTTGCATCCAATTAAGGATAAGGAGGTAAAACTGGAAGTAAACAACACTGTAGTTCTCATGAGTGGGAAGGAAATTCGTGCAGAGGTCAAGAAGAAGGAAGAACCACAATTTATTGTGGCCAGAAAACTGAAGATTGTTTTGACCAACACAAGAGTGGATGATTTACCAGAAGAGGTTCAAGAACTATTGGAAGAGTTCACTGACATAGTAGTGGATGAACTACCTCGTTCATTGCCACCAATTAGAAGTGTGAGTCATCACATTGATCTCATACCAGGAGCTAGTTTTCCAAACAAAGCTGCATATAGATTAACGTTGTAGGAGAATGAATAGGTCAAAAGACAAGTCCAGGATTTATTGGACAAAGGTTTGGTCAGAGAAAGATTGAGTCCATGTGTTGTTCCAACAGTACTCAGTCCGAAGAAAGACAGAGGGTGGAGGATGTGTACTGACTCAAGGGTGATCAACAAGATAACCATCCGGTACATATTTCCATTGCCAAGGATGGATGATCTGATGGATTTCTTGAGTGGAGAAAAATTATTTTCAAATATTGATTTGAAAAGAGGTTATCATCAAATCTGCATGAGAGAGGGTGATGAATGGAAGACAACATTCAAAACCAATGAAGGGTTGTATGAATGGCTTGTTATGTCATTTGGCTTAACAAATGTGCCGAGTACCTTCATGAGGTTGATGAATGAAGTCCTAAGGGAGTTCATCGGAAAATTTGTTATCATATATCTGGATGACATACTGGTTTTCAGTAAAATAGTGGTAGAGCATCTGAATCATTTGGCTACAGTGATGCAGATGTTACAGCAGGAGAAGTTGTTGATAAACATGAAGAAATCATCATTCATGAAGACGAAGCTCATTTATTTGGGTTTTGTTATTTCAGCAGATGAGTTGAGGATGGATCCAGATAAGGTGGAGGTAATCAAGAATTGGCCATCACTGAAGAATACCTTTGAGGTGAGGAGTTTTCACGGATTATATAGTTTCTACCAAAAATTCATTAGGAATTTCAATGGAATTAGTGCACCGATGATGGACATAGTGAAGAAGAGACACAAGTCTTTTCACTGGATAGAAGAAGTTGAGAAGAGTTTTAATTTGTTGAAGAGGAAGATCACGGAACAACCAATTATGGTATTTCCGGACTTCTAGAAGACATTTCAGGTGAAATGCAATACAAGTGGATTTGCAATAGGGGCAGTCTTGAGTCAAGAAGACAGGCCGATAGCATACTTCAGCGAGAAGCTGAATGAAGTGAAAGTGAAGTACTCCACTTATGATAAGGAGTTTTATGCTATCATACAGGCATTGAAAAAATGGAGACATTACTTAATCCCGAAAGAGTTTGTCTTATACAGTGACAATCATGCATTGCAATTTGTGACTCAACATGAGAAGTTGAATCAGAAACATGTTAAATGGGTTGATTATATGCAAAATTTCACTTTTGTGATTAAACATATTTATGATACTTCTAACAAAATTGTTGATGCTTTGAGCAGGAAGTGTTTTCTATTGCAGGAGCTCAGAGTCAAAACATTGGGTTTTGATGATCTCAAGGACATGTACAGGGATGATCAGGATTTTAAGGAGGCATACGAAGCAGCTGAGAATCCAATTCTCAGAGATAGAAGCCAATGGGAAGAATACATGATCCAGGAAGGATTATTGTTTAAAGGTAATCAGTTGTGTATTCTGAAATGCTCCATGAGGGGGAATTTGTTGAAAGAGAAACATAGTGGAGGATTAACAGGACACTTTGGTCATGACAAGACATTCGCAAAGTTGAATGAGTCATATTTTTGGAAGGGAATGCGAGAAAACGTCAAGAGATTCGTGGACAGATGAAGAATTTGCCAGCATTCGAAGGGAAGGAGACGGAATGCAGGATTTTATCAACCAATGCCCATACCTGAGAGGCCATGGGATGGAATCAGCATGGATTTCATATTGGGGTTCCCAAGAACACAAAGAGGTTTTGACTCAATCTTTGTGGTGGTGGATAGATTTTCCAAGATGGAACACTTCATTCCATGTCAGAAGACCAGTGACACAACTCACATTGTGAATCTGTTCTTCAAAGAAGTTATTCGACTTCACGGCTTACCCAAAAGCATAGTTTCAGATCGAGACACTAAATTCATATGACACTTTTGGAGGACATTATGGAAGAATATGGGAACTAACTTATCATTTAGTTCAGCTTATCATCCTCAGATGGATGGACAAACAAAAGTGGAAAACAAAAGTCTGGGAGACTTGCTGAGAAGCCTGGTAATAGAACACCACAGCCAGTGGGACAACATATTACCACAGGCGGAGTTTGCTTATAATGACTCAGTTAACAAAAGAATGGGGCAAAGTCCATTTCAGATTGTCTATGGCATGCAGCCGAGAGGAATTTCTGAGTTGAGAGATTCAGAACATAATGTAACTAGGAGCACTAGTGCAGAAGAATTCGCAGAGGCGATGAAGTAAATTCATAGCCAGGTGAAGGAGCATTTACACAATTCGAGCCAGGAATATAAGCATAGAGCAGACCAACATAGGAGACAACTTCAATTTGAGGTTGGTGATTTGGTTCTGGCACATTTGAGGAAGGAAAGGTTCCTGAGAGGAACATATAATAAACTGAAGATGAAGAAAATCAGACCATGTAAGGTCTTGAAGAAATTTGGCGTGAATTCTTACGAGATTGAATTACCCGATGGGATCAGAATTTCTCAAATATTCAATATCTCAGATCGGTACCCATATAAAGTTGAGGAAACAGGGACAGGAAATGAACAACCAGAAGTCCATTGGACAAATCATATGCCAGTTGCAGAAAATCCACAGATGGAGCACACACTGGAAAAAAGAGTGAGCAAGAAGACCAGGTGGAAGCAATAATTTGAATATTTGGTCAAGTGGAAGGGCCATCTAGTTGAATATGCCAGCTGGGAGAATGAAGAAGAGATCCAGAGGCATGGACAAACAGTGCGCGAAATCATAGACAGGAGCCCATGAAAATTTTCAAGCGAGGGAGTATGATGCAGGAGCATCTCAAGCGAGCTAGTGCGGAAGAAAAAGACAGCTGGACAAGCGCCCAGTGCAAATTTTGAAATTATCTTGAAGTTAATGCTCCAACCTTAAATGAGATAATTAAGAAGGAGCGCACTTGTAAAATGTAAAAGGACCTTGAGCGATCCGCTCTCGTCCTTAGTAGGTAGAAGGCATTTATAGTAGTTAATGAAGGTAGATAGAATTGAATGTTAGATTAGACAGTTTTAGAGCACAAGAGGGAAACGAGATATAGACACCCTCATTGTGTATTGTAACATTAGAGAAGAAGGGAATAGAAGAGATTAGGCCAATTGAGAGCAGGAGCATAGAGAAGAGAAGCAGAGAGCTGTAGCAAGAATTCCATGTACAGAAGTTCTAGATTAATACAAAGAAGATTTTGATTCAAACTCATGGTGTTCAAATATTCTTTGTGTATGCATCTTTGAATGTTACACTCATGATTATTTTACTCTTTCTGTCATGCAATTGATTTTATGCCATGTATGAATGATTTCTTGTGGAATGTTTGAAATCTGAGAGAGAGAGAGAGAGTAAGAGAAATGAGTTTCAATTATTTCTCTATCTGAGCAAGAGTTCCTGCAAGGAGTGCAGTTGAATTGTCCTCACGGAGTGCGTTGACAAAGGGTTCATAGGTTTGTCTCTGAAATCTCAGACTAGATATCTTTTGTTCTCATTTCCATAGAAGTGAAGTCAGGCACAGGAGCCGTGCAAGGAGTGCGCAGGCTGAGTTAAGTCTCAAAGTTGAAAACCTAAGTGAAGTATTGAGAGACTGTTGTTGCAGGTGTGCACAGAGTCGAAAAGAAGTTCAACACTTGGAAGTGTTTGAAATTATGCTACAAGGAGTGAAAGCAGGAGGTTTTCTGAAAGACTCGAAGTCGTGGGAAAGATTAGAAGGATTTGAACCTTCGAAGGAGTCGAAGGAAGGAAAAAGGCCAAGTGTCTTGTGTTAAAAAAATAGGACCTCAGAGAAATAAAATAAAACAAATGCGGAAACAAAACATAAAAGATACATAATACAAGAGAGACACATATTTACGTGGTTCACCCAGTGTGGGCTACATCCACCAGAGAAATTGCCAGGTCCTTTCTTTATTATTATCCAGCAAAATGAAGGGATACAACCTACAACAAAACCCGTTGTAACTTCCTCTTCTTTCTCTCACAGTATCCTCTCTCAGAATACAATACTCACCAACCTACATAGCTGCAATACATTTCCCTCATAAAAGAGGGTTGCCTTCAAGGTGATCTAAAAATGAAGAAGACTTGAAAAAACTTGAAATTATTGCAACTAAATGTTATGTGTTAAAAGCAAATGGACCAACTTTGCAACACATAAATTAAAGGATTACTCATGCAAAATACCCATAGACAACAACATAATCAATGAACATAAGCACATAAACACAACAATTGATAAAGGAGTTCAACCCTCTCTTGGGCTACATCTCCTGGTCCAGCTTCCAATGGATCATTATTATTGATTGCTCAAAGTTCTCAAAAACATGTCTTACAATGCTCAAACTGACCAATCGACTGCTCCAATGGCTTCAGAGCGTACAAAAACCCCTAGTTGGGATTTTTTGGCACCTCAATCGGTCGAAAAACGAAGAAGTTAGGCCTCCTAGAAGTCCCCCCTTCAAGCTTGTTGTCTCTGCATCTACAAAACGCACCCTTGTACGTTGAACCTAGCACACACACAATATATAGCATAAAAACCCAGCACCGGGCGTGACCGCTCCAACGGTGCAAACTATAGGATGGTTATGGGTGCACCAGCCCCTAACCGCCTAGCACTTGGGCACATTAGGCTTCCATACGTCTGACGCAAAGGGCTAAATCCAAAGGCAATAATACCATGACACATGGCGGGTCGTTTGAACCGTTCAAACCATAATTTGAAACTGCGCCAACTGTTATATGAAATCATATGGTAATACATACGTGACCAGGGGCTTTGCTATATCCACGCGCAATCACATATATATGGTGGCCATATGTAATAGCAATACGACCATGGGCCGGGGCTAAGCCACGGCCCGACCCCCGCCCAAATATACAAATATTCAAATTTAAATATAATGCAAACCATTATATGGTAAGAAACATTGTATGGTCATATTGGTCTTGCGGACTTTGTTAAAGAATTACACCGACAGTGAGGTCCGGGGTTCGACCCCCATGGACCCATAAAATTTTACATAACAAACCATAAGCCAATAAAGGGGTGCCACGTGGCAGCCCATGATTGGGCCACGTGGCACCTTACCATTGATCAAGAATATGCCACATGTCGCATTCCAATTCACCCAATTGTCATCCACATCACCTCTTCCACGTCGGCGTACGGATGTACGGCCCTGCCACGTCAGCCTGTACGGACTGTACGGACCATACAGTCAGCGTCCTCTTTTTTTCTTGTTTAACTTTTCGAACAGATTGTAATATCTCTCGCTCCCAACATCCATTTGAGATGAAACAAGTTGAGTTGTGTTTGCAATGACGAGGCCTACGCTCTCATCCAGTTTGAAGTGATTACGATCACTTTGAATTTTTGAGCAAACTTTGATCCCCTGATCACACCTCCCCATTGGGAAGCTTTTGGACCTCCAAAAGACTATTTTTCAGTCAATGTGAAGATGAGGGTAAAGTTCCCTCACCCTTCCAACCTCAATCCACTTATCTTTTCTTGGATTCATCCCTTTAAGACCAACTCGAAGATACTCCACATTTCCTCGTTTCAAAGTTCACATTCTCCTGTCAAGGATGGTGTCTTCATGCAGTTCTGTAAGATACTCTAGAGAAAAATCATCTATAGAAGGAATCTGAACATGATCTCCTTGATCATCAATCAACGGAGGCTCATACAATTTCAAATTCTCAACATTAACAACTGCATACATCTTCATATAAGGAGGCAAATCTAAAACGAAAAGCATTGTTACCAATCTTGTCGATAATCTTGAAAGGACCATATCGAATCGGTCTCAACTTTTTACCTTCTCCTTTAAGCCTCTCCTTACTGATGTAAATCCAAACTTCATCTCCAACTTGGAAACTGTTATCAACATGATGCTTGTCATGTCTCATCTTGTACTTGGCCTGACTCTTTTCCAACTGCTCTTGTACCACTTGATGTATCGACTGAATTTGTTCAATGAAATTCTCTGCCCTATCAATGTCATATTGACCATCAATAGAAATATCTTTCCCAAAGATAAAATCTAAAGGAGACTTGGGCAAATAGCCAAAACATGCTTCAAATGGCGACGTTTGAGTCAAAGAGTGCTTAACTCGATTGTATGCATGTTGAATGTAGTGTAAATGCTCATCCCAATGTTTAGGATGCTTGTTGCAATAAGCACGAAGAAGATGCACCACTATATGATTTACCACCTCTGTCTGACCATCTGTTTGCGGATGAACAGCTGTGCTCTTTTTAAGTTTGGTGTCCATGAGTGCCCATAAACTCGACCAAAAACTTCCAACAAATCGAGAATCCCGATCAGAAATAATGGACTTAGGCAATCCAAAATGCACCCAAACATTTTGAAAGAACAACTGTGTCGTTTGTTCTATTGTAACCTGCTTAGTACAAGGCATCAAAATACACATTTTTCTAAATTGATCAACCACAACATAAATATAATCATGACTTCGTCTCGACATAGGTAAACCACCTACAAAATCCATGGAAATACTTTCCCAAGGTTGAGAAGGAACTGGGAGTGGAGTATACAAACCCAACTTTCGATTGCTAGGTTTACTTGTGGCACACAACGAACATCCTCGAACATATCTCAAAACACTTTCATTCATTTTAGGCCAATAACAATATCTTTGCAAATTAGACACTGTCTTGCCTACACCAAAATGACCAGCAATAAGAGAAGAATGCGCTTCCCTTATGATGTTGATTCTTTCCCCCTGTGGAATACACAACTTGCCAAGATGATACAAGAGATTATTATGCACATGATAATCCAATTCTTCAA
>SNQJ01S0030880.1:239910-258253 GCA_010110895.2 Picea sitchensis
GGAAGAGTGTACATACTTCTGGGGTGTAAATACTTCATGGGGTATAAACATGGCTGAAAGTAAAAGACCTCTAAATCAGGAAGATAATCAGGCTCCACAACCAACATCTTGAAGAATTGGAGGAAGGTGTAGCAACGTCAGACCGTAGGAGGAAAAGTTCTCAAGGAAAGAGACGAACGGTCAGAATTCTCTGTGGAGAATCCGCGAAGTCCCGTGAGCCATCATATTTCACAGAGGAGCAAGGAAGTTACGAAGAATAATTTCAAGGGTTCAATCTCAGGAGAGGCAGAACCATAGATCCAAGCTAACAAGGGTCATTGGATTTACACGTGGATTTCTATATTGGGGTTTTGTAGGTTGATGTCCTATAATATTTTCAACGCGACTCATGAAATCATGAAACAGAAAGTCCTAAAGGGATAAAAGGATTGTGTGGGCCATAGAATCTGCAAGGTGGACAGGTGGTGCACTCTCGATAAGGAAGACAATTCAGTTGACCATTTCGAGGTTTTGTGGAGTGAAGTTTTGAAATCCTAGCATCAGGATTCATGAAATTGCGAAGTCCAAAGTTTCGATGGAGTAAAGGGGCATTGAAAGATCAACCTTATGGATGCATCGACGTTTCGGCAAATCGAGTTTTGGGAATCAAGGGAACGAGTCGCTTGACATCGCGACTGCCGAAATCACGATAAGGAGAAATATGAAACAGGGAGAGAAAGGGTCACCGTTGACTATCTTCAGATTTCGGAGGTTGAGAGATAAGATGCTTGACCATTGGATTCACGAAAGTGCGAAGTTCGATCTCCCAAAGTACAAGGGGGGAATTCTTGAAGTTGATTGTGGGTGCAGATTTCCCGAAAGAGAAATAGAGGAGCCATTTCCGGGAGCTCTTCGGGCCAATGAAGAAAGAAAGATCCTGTGTACATAACCTTCTGACCTGCGGGTTGAGGAGGGTTGCGTCAGGTTAAGTTCTAAAATCCTTGCATCAGGATTCATGAAATCATGAAGTCTGAAGTTCTGACGGAGTAAAGGGTCGTTGAAAGGTCAACCTTACGGACGCATCGGTGTTTCAAAAAATCGGGTTTCGGGAATCGAGGGAACGAGTCGCTCAACATCGTGACTGCCAAAATTGTGATAAGGAGAAATCCAAAACAGGGAGAGAAAGGGTCAGCATTGACTGTCTTCAGATTTTGGAGGTTGAGAGATAAGACGCTTGACCACTGGATTCACAGAAGTGTGAAGTCTGATCTCCTGAAGTACAAGGGGGAAATTCTTGAAGTTGATTGTGGGTGCAAATTTCCCTAAAGTGAAATAGAGGATCCATTTCCGGGAGCTCTTCAGGCCAGTGAAGAAAGAAAGATCCTTTGTACGTAACCTTCTGACCCGCGGGTTGAGGAGGGCTATGTCAACTAGGATCCCTCATCAGAGTGGGTTGTGGAGAGTCAAGAACCAACATTTGATAATGAATACCTTTATTTGATGGACTTGGACCCATTCTATAGTGAAAGGATTTGAACATTGGATGTATATCACTACCTTCAAGGCCAAGGTAATCAAGCCAAAATCCCATTGTAGAATATAGTCATGTTGAGAATGTAGAGGATAAAGATTCAAATGATTCTACCATATGATCAGATTGTAGAGTCTAGAGTCTAGACTATGGTTATTCATTATTACTATGCTTATTTTTGGACCCTAGAGGCCATTTAGAGCCTCTTTGTTGATGTATTTTGGTTCAAAGATGTATTCAACTCAATCCTATTTTGATTATATCCACCCTTGCCATACACATGAGAAAAATTTCATATTCATGTATAATGGTTTGGATTCATATGGATACACGTGAATATATATGTTTTTTTCAAAATTTAAATATTTTTTTCGTCAACCAGTTTTGTTGTCTGGTTTTTATTCAGTTCAGATCAAGGTAAGATTTTTGGGGTCGACCAGTGCAATGACCAGTCTGGTTCTAATAAAATTGTTGTATATTGACCCTTTTTGTTCATGGTTTGACTGGTTTTGGTCATATATGGGTCCAAAAAGTAGAATAGTTCACAATTCCTAAAAATTACATTGGTAGATAAAGGATTAGCAAAATCTCCAAATCCACAACATGCCTAACAAGATTAAATATGGCTAATTTTAAAGACAAAAAATATACACACTATGCTTCATATTTATTTTTTACTCTGAGTAGCCTTTTGATTTGATGATTCTTATTTGTTATACACTTCATCTATTCTGACCCTTAAACCCATGCCATCTGGAGTTAAGGTAAGAGGCATAAACTCTTATAACTACAAAAATCAGTAGATAAAACCAATATGCTCCATATTTAATTCCTATGATGTTTTGGCCAATCCTCTTGATCCTATAACTAAGTTGTAACAACCAGATAAGCCATCAACAAAAATAGTGACAACTCTCATTCATTCAATACTTCATGTCAGAGAGATGTACAACCCCTGCATACATATGCAACGAATGATTGTAAAGTATTTCCAATAGTATATGTTGCAGAGTGAATAATTGTGATGTGACATGAAAATTGAAAAGCATGTACAATAGTTTAAAAAAAAATTGTATACAAAATGGACAATTGAAGATGCACAAAATGGATTTCACCCACTAAATTTGGCAAACACTCCTAAACTTAAACCCATTACTAAATATTGAAGAGTGAAATACCCAACAAAAATCGCCATTACAGGTTTAATATTATCCTTAATCTTAACAAACCCAAGAACTTGCCTCAATCAAAAATCAAAACTCTTTCAAATTACCAAAAAAATTTAAATAAATGTTGATCCACATTACACATAAATAATCAAAATCATACCAAAACTATGCTAACGATCACACCAAGGATTAACGTAATGGTTTCATATTGTAAAGCTCCCATGCAATTGTTCTACCTTATTGCATGGGCCTTTCTATTGCTCCAGCTAACCAATATCAAGACTAATAAAATTAGTATTTCTATCGATTTTACAAAGTCTCTGGATATATAGGATGGTGGGCAATAACATTTAAAATGAGGATCCATTCATAAATCTTATGTAAGAAATTGATCATGTAGCCTTAAAAAAAAAGAGAGTTTGGACTTCAAAGTAGGTCCATCATTATTCCTTTTTTTTTGAAGTAATTCATGTCTCATCACATCTTTACATCATTTGATAGAAGCACCTCAATATACCATTCTTGCAATGTGCATTTTAAACTAAAAACAAGTAGAACATATAATCCATGATTGAATTTTTCCGAAACAAGAGATAATTGTATTTCTCTTTGTTTATAAAGTATTAGTGATTTCATCCAAATAGATTATTGTGCATCTCATTAAGATTCTCCAATGATGCAATCATCCATTGTTGTGATTATGCAAACACCTACTATTTCATAGAATCTAGATACACTCTTCTAGTTCCAAAACCATAAGCATGAAGACCATCATGTGTGCATCCTACTTTAGGCAAAACCTCACTATCATATTCTTGTGCATAAGCCTCAACTTACTTTAAACTCAATTGAGGTGCTCCCATCTAATTATTTAAGTGAACCCCACTGCCAAAAGAAGTAGTAGCTTGTTGTTGAGCATATGTTGTTGCTTGCCACTGAAGTGCCTCAAATTTTATGTCACCTTGAGAGAGCTTACAATCTCTTTAGCATCAGGTTGTTTGACAGTTATACCCTCTACAACCTGATTCATCATTTCAAGGCCCACATTTAGATGATTTCTAATTCTCTCATTAGCAAGGATCTCAAGGGAAAGAAGTCATTTCCACACAAAAAATCACTATGTAACTTCATCAAAGTCGAGATTATTTGAACACAACCAATGAAATAGAAAATGCCGCCTCTTTGGGAAAAATGGTGTTTCTAACATAGTAACCATATAGTCTATAGGAATAGTTGATGCCTACCCCATAACCCGGAACAATTGATCAGTTGTTGATTAGCAATTTAGCTGGGTTAATTTGAAATTCATGTAACACAACCATAGTTTAGGCATAATAAAGTAGATAATCAGTTGCTTCCAACTAGTAGGATCAATTTTTTTTTCCAAGGAGATAAAATTGCATTTGTAGATGAATCACTTGAATGCCAGACAAGAAGTACCCTTTCCAACTTATAACAAATTTAGAGATACAAAGGCTCCATCCTGTCACAATAATGGAAGCCAAGGGAACAACCAACCATGCACATGAATTAGAACAGATTCTTTGCAAGAATCCCAAGAATATATTGTTTGTTTTTAATTTATGCATCACTGTCATCATCACCATTTATTCAAGAAAGGTATGGAGTGTGGAAGCTGGTAGTAATGTCTCCCATGTTTCTAGAAAGTGTAACATAGGTTTAGGGTCCTTGGCTCCCAAGAAGTTATAACATCTATTCTCACTACTGGAAGGAAAACCTATGATAACAACAAAGTGTAATGAGTTGGTGTAGTATGTTCTTCTTCTGCATATATTCTATAGTGACATGGTTCATCCACTTACATAAGCCTCTACCACAAAGCTATAATCTGTAAATATTGATATGGATGCTGACGTGGTTTCCATCCTAGAAAAACTCTATCCCCTGGTGTTTAATATATTTCATATTTTCAACCTATTCAACAAAAGGCAAACCAATAGATGTCTCTCATAAATAATTAAAATCCATCCCCATATTATTTGATCTCAACTCCACCTCGATCAGAATGGATATCCCCTTCTTATTTTTTCCAAGCCCACTCCCCTATAACCCAACAACAAACAGGAAATTTACAGTCCCACCTATAAGGCATTAGAAATGAACTTCCCATACTAGACACAAGAGATGACTAATTTTATGCATAGAATGGAATCTTTAGAAATTCAAAACAATGAGCTTCATGCATAAGTTACAGACCTCAAACAGCTGGTTTTCGAACTGAAAAACCAAGAAAATGTCCACCTTCAAAACCCACGAGGTGACTATATTTGATTGAGGCATTTAGATCCTTGTATTGCTCAAGGAGATATTCTATCGCAAGACTTGAAGTTAATATACTCTGAGTTAAAGTACCTCCAAGAAAACATTTGTTCCTTCTAGTAGTAAGTTGTGCTTGCAGAGGAAATATGCATCATTGAGAACTACATCTATAAAGTGAAATGTCATTTTCATGGTTTGATCTTATTATTAATGTGACACGGAGGTGAAACATCCAAAATAAAGTGATAGTATGCATCAAATATTAAATCAACTTCCAAGATGAAAACAAAGAATGAACCATGCAGAGCCAACAAAAATGGAGCCAACAGAAGTATTTGTTTTCCTTAGAGCTTACACGATTTACCAAAACATAACTCACAGAACAATAAAACAATAAGTAAGTTGGAAAAAAAGAGTAGCATGTCGATCTAGAGCCAACAATGTTGACTCATTGTAGGTTTAGTCCTAATTCTACCACAGTAACCCAGCTACAATTGATTGCATGGAAACGTTTTATCTCACAGAAATAACTATGAGCAATTAGACTAAGGTCACTATTAATCACTCTTCTGTTTGGACTGGTGCTTTTCCAGTCACTGGGGGGTGTTCCTAGTAATCATATGATGTCAACACTTATGAAATTTGCATAGTTAGCACTTGTGATCAACACACAATATTTGTCCTCGATATGCATGCAAACAACTGAGGACATAAGAAAAATTTCATTCACACAATATGAGGGAGATTCCACTTCATAAAACAACTACAACTATGAATGATGAAAGAAGAAACATAATGTTCCTTTGAGTGAATATAAATTCAAAATAACAACACTAAGGCCACCCACTCCACTATAACACAACACAATCATTCAACTGTGAGATTCAAGAGCTTCCACGAGTGAGTGTGATCCTGTTACTTCAGTTGAACTCCCTGATGGCATTATTGATAATGAGGATGACAAGGAGGGTATCAAAAGTTGCCATGATAAATACAATGACAAGGTAAACAACAATACTTGTGGGACAAATGGGAATATGGTTAGCAATTACAACTATGATGAGGCCTAAACCCTCACCACGAAGATTGAGGATGAATCCCAATTCCTTATAGAGGTCTTCAAGATCAAAGTCACTCTTGCAAACCCAGAAACACTACCTAACTTGGGTTTCCATGTCATACCTTAAAGCCAGTGTAAATGCGACCTTCAATTTTAATTAGAAAGTTAGTTTGGAAATATCTAGAACTTGTGAACCAATGAAACCAAGGAGATCCAAAACTCTGCCAATGTCATCTATCTGGATACAAGTGGCACATCTAGCAACAATGTTTATGGAATATGAAATTCAACCACCATATTTATGAAAGTATAATTGCATTAGAGGAATGTTGGTCTCATGTTAATAGGTTTCCTATGATGTATGCATAGGAACCTAGTGCATAGACCATTTTTCTCTTCGCTCAGCTAAGTAGAGCTCATTTCCCTTTCTAAATAATCAATAAGTCTTTTCAAAGAAAATACAAAATTAACATAGTAGATCCTAAAAGGTGAAGATGCTCAAGCCATGCCAAAAAATGAAAGGAAATAAAAAAATCTTTCCTTGACCATCAAACATATTAAAAAAATAATCATAATTATGAAGGACACATTGAGTGCCCACAAAATAACTAAAGGCATATATTAAGCCTAAGACCATATGTTTCTCAAATAAATGTCATGGCAAAAAGATGAAAAACATTTTTTTACTCTACAAAGGTATTTAACTTTAACCCAAACCCTTGACTTAATGGAAATCAGATGAAGCCAATCATTCCATAAAAAAAGGTTCAGTCAAACATCAAATGAGAACTAGAAGCATTCAAGGGCGTAACACATTTTTAAACAAAATAAACACAAAATTCCAAACTTTACAAAATGCTCCAAAATGAAACAAACAGACAAACCATTAAAATTTGTCAACATATTAGAGAAAGACATCAAAGAAATTCCATCTACTTGAATGAACCCATTCTTGCTTAGTGGAATTCTTGTTAAATTAGGTATCTACCCTTTAATAATAGGACACTATCTATGTGAAGAGATAGGTCTCGACTCCCATCTTCATCAAATCCCAACTTCATTTCCTGTCACATACAAGAAAGAGACAATGTAATAGTTAAATATCAAAAAATCAATCTTAAAATAACTTGCATCAAGAAAATATGGCTCCAAAGTTACAATGAAAAACACAAAATATAAATTATAGAACCTATTTTTACCTGAAATACATCCTCAAATTGGCATATAGTAATCTTGCTATGATAAAGAATTTTCGACCTACTCCAAAAATAGAGGAAGACTGTATCACAAGAATCACATCATCTATGTTATTCCATTCACTATTTCTTGCACCACCAATGGAACACATATATCGAAATAAGTGTTCCCTAGGCCCTCATATATATTGGATTAGATGAAATGTTGCGGTATATCAATTTCTCAGTTCTCATCTTGGTGCTCATTTTCTTCATTCTGAACAAGACCCTCTCCAGATGGACTATCATTATGAGCCTCCAAATAATTATGTTTTGTATCAAGTTCATTAGAGAAACTTGTTATATTGTTTTCTCCCCTTCTATCACAATTTGATCGCCAAAGAGGTAGTGCTCTTTCATATGGAAAATTGGAAATGTCATACTTTGTTACATATAATCTTAAACATATATCCATATGTTTATCAAGATTGTTCCTCATCTTTGACTTAAAAAATGATAGTGCACTAAACATTCTCTCATCCTCCACTGGTCCCAAAATCATGGTTTGACACAAATCCACTAATTTGAAATATTTGGATATGTTTTCCTATAAGTATTGGCTAGAACCTAAAATAGTCCATAATCTTGTTATTGCACCATATTCTAGAGGATTCTCCAAAGCACAAAATTGATTCCACATTGTTTCAGCGAAGCGTGTGGCTTGTTGAAACAATTTTTATTGATCCAAAATACCTTCAATTTGTTCTCCATGTATCTCAACCTTCTTGCAAAATTTGTCCACTAAAGTATTTAATTTTGCCACAAAGTCACGTTTTAAAGTAGGTTGACATTTTAAATTGTTCCAATATTCAGGGTACACCATAGACATGGCCTCCAACAATTCATCTCGAGGGAATCATTCTCTTATCTTTGATGATAGTGACTTTGCAATTTCTATCAAGTTGCGTCTCACTAAAATGACAACATTTTCGAATAGGTCTCTTGACACATGGTGCTCTTCGGTGGTTTGTCTTTGTTGGATTACTGAGAGGGGGGGTGAATCAGTAATAACATAATTATAATCCTTTTTCTTCAAATGTTATATCAATGTAGAATTATTATCCAATAATGAGAAGTAATAAATAAACAATCACACACATGCACAGTAGACCAATGTTTTACGTGGAAACCCAAATCGAGAGAAAACCACGGAATTCTTTTTCTTATATGTCTTGAAGAATTATATTCATTGGAAGCACCAACTTCCTTTGTTTTCCAGCTTCAACTGGAAGGAGGATCCAACCTCCTAGTTTCTCAGGCTACAACCTGAGGGAAGATCCAACTCCCCAAATCCCTGGCTACAACCAGAAGGAGGCTACAACCCCCAATGTTCTCCAGCTACAACCGGAAGGTGGCTACAACCACCTGTCCTTGCCCCGTCCTGCCACCCTGAAGTAGAAGTAGAATGATGGAACCATTGTCACACTATCACTATGAGATATACCGTTGTAAACTTGTACCATTAAATCTGAACCATGCATCAACCATGTATCAACCTATACTTCAACCTGTAATCAACCTGTACCACAAACAAGTGCATCAACCGCGCACCAACTTGTAATCAACCTATACAATAAACAAGTGTATCAACCATGCACCAACCTGTAATAAACCTATACCATAAACAAGTGCATCCAACCATGTACCAAGTATGTTCCAATCATGTGTCAACTACTCATCAACTATGAATCATCAATATGGACCAACATCATCAACTATACACCTCATGTATGTGCGCCAACTCATCAACTACTTGTCTCAACCATGTACTCAACATGTACCTCAACCAAAAGCCCTCATCAATTTCATCATACAAATATAATTTGTAGCTATATAATATACCTAGTGTATATGATCACATTTCTACAAACCTTCCTTAACTTTAACAACAACAGACTAGCATTTTCATCAAACTTTTCTTTAGTCTCACATGCCTAGTTTTGGATTAGTCAACAACCCTAACTTGAAGCAATAATAACTTTGAACCTATAATGTATAAAGATATGAAACTTATATACAATGTTATTCAATGTTTTTTATTCAATTCCTCCAAGTGAAACTACTTGTAACCTCTCAGAAAAGGAGTTATAGCAAAAATGGCATACCTTGCTAAATTCTGGCTTATTCTAGAGAGCGACCTTGCAGAGTGCGCCCTGCACAAAATATTTGATGAAATCATCTAAAAATGTTACAAAGAATACTACAGGACTTACCCTAACCAACACATTTTGTCTCACTAAATTTGGATCTGTTATGAATAAATTATGATGTTGTTACCCAAAACACCTAATTTTGCCTAGTTTCAGGACTGGCCACAAACCCTATTTTCCACAGAGTGTAACTCCCAAACTAAAACGACCCACAAGCTGAATTTTTAACCCAAGATACTTGGATATGTTTTCTCACTTTCATAGAAATTTCAGGATCTGAATCATTATAGAAAAAAAGTTATAGCGAAAATGGTGAGATGACCTGAAAAGAACATACCTTAGAAAACACCATCAAAAGAATTTATCCTTCCTTGCATTTCGGCCTTCTTTTCTTCACTTTCCTCAGAATTTAGGCTTATATATATTTTTTATACCTCAGACACCTATATATATTCAATATGATCAAGTTTGATTCAAATGAGAGAGCCTTGCCTCTTATTTATACTCTCCTAGTAGCTTCCTTAAAAACATCTTCTAGGTCACTTGGCCCCACTTTCCTTATTTTAGGGTTGGGTCCACTTCTAATTTCTCCATTAAAATTATTTTTTAAATAATTTATTTGTATTCACTTTGAATTATAATAAACTCATCACTTCACTTTATTATTTACCTTTTAAAATCTCTTAAACCACTTTGATTACTTTGACCTTTTGGGGCTTCTAGATGACATATGAGGGTCCTCCAACTTCGTAACGCCATAAATCTCAAATCGTGAGGAGTTATGTGACGTTCTACATACCACCAAAAATGGCATGACATGTACTATCCATATAGAATAGTATTATCTAAAATTATATCATAACTCATACCGTTACCCATCAAACAATCTTGGGTCCATTACCCAAACCTGAGGTCTCCAACCATTTATGTCCATAACTCTCTAACCGTGAGGAATTATGTGACATTCCACATACCACCAGAAATGACATGACAAGCACTATCCATCTAGGATATTTTCCTTGATAAATTCACTTTCCTTCATCTCATTATTCCACAATTAATTATGGGTTCTCTTACTGCACAAAGCGTCTTCCCGTGAGGGCTTTCACCATAAGGGGGCCACTTTGGAGTTCATCCATATTTACTTCTTATCAACCATGAAAAAACAATAATAAGTCATATTTACATCAAACACTATTGGGTCCATTACCCAAACCTTTGTGTTTCGGGTCTTTCTTCAAGGGTTGACATCAATGACAACCAACCTTAATCAACAATCTCCCCATTTGGCATGCATGACAACACTTTGATGCAACACTGAAATCATATCACTCATGCTCCCCCTAAACCCATGCCTTTGTCCTCTGCATCTGATAAATCTACTCCTCCTGGAACCATGCTTCTATCCTCTGCATCTGATAAATCTCTCCCCCTTTGTCATCAATGGTAAAGGTATCTTTCCATTCGGAGTTGCTCCCCCTGAAAGACTCTCCTCTTATGGTGCTTCCTCGTGTACATCTAAGACATATAAGATAAGCATTAAAAAAGCATTCATTTTTAGAGTAGAAATAACTCCAAGTCTTTGGCTCGGTTGTAGATAGAGATACCGATGATTGTTTCTTGCTTAGCCATGATACCAAACACTCACCCAAGTAGAACACTGCTCCACTGGTGCTTCGTCGGTCATCAATACAACCTACCCAATCTGCATTTGTGTAGGCCATAAGTGATAGATCTTTTCCTTTTGGATACCATAATCCAAACTCTTCTGTTCCTTTGAGATATCTGAAGATCCTCTTTACTGCTAATACATGTGATTCCTTTGGTGCTGCTTGAAATNTGTACTTTCCATCAATGACAAGCTTACGCTGCCTGTAAAACATACCAAACATCCTCTGCACTATCTCTTCTGATCTTATCGAGGTTTCTCTGCAGCTTCATCGAGGTTGCTCTGCAGCTTCTTCCCAAAATACTTCTGGTGCTCGTCTATTACATTCTTCTTGTATTCATGCCATCTTCATTGTTGTACTTTCCATCAATGACAACCTGTTAAACATTTCCAACAAAGCCAGCATACGAAAAACCAGCCATGGGAATAGCTGGATGAGGAGATCGAGGAGATTAGAAGGATGATGTTGAAGTTAACATAGGAAGCTGCCAGCAATGAGAAGATGAATAGCAAGGGACCTGCAAGAGTAGCAGGGCAGCAACAGTAGTAGAGGTAGAAGAAACAACAACGAGATGGAGCAGATGGACAACTCCAAAGAAGTGTTTGGGATCCAGGAGGATTTCAACAATGATGTTGGGAAGCTCATGAGTAGGAGCTCATGATTTTTTCACATCAGAGGAGTATGATGCAGGAGCATCACTCCAAAGCCATCTATGTGCCAGCCAGCCAACACAATGCACATCAAGCGCGCATTCAATGGAGAGGAGAGGCACAACCATCTCACTTTCAAAATTTCAAATTTTGAAATTGTATTTAATGTTGTAAGGCCAAAGATCCAAAAGCCATGTGTATGCACACGCTTTAGTAAAGGTTTCCTTAAATAGGTTGTAAGGCTAAGATCTAGATCCGATTCAGACTAGACATCCCATTCAATGTAAATTCAATGTAATTGAATAGAGTATGTAGCTTGGAGGGAAGAGCTCGAGGAGCCCCTCTTTGTAAAAAGATATTCTTGGTATCTAGTAGTTAGTTTTTTAGAAGGGGAGGACAGTCGAGACTCTGTTGTAGTCGAAGTTCGAACACATTGTAAAGAGGCATTCTTTATTAATACAAAAAGAGCAATTTTTCCTTCATGTTGTTGTTCATGCGTTGTGGATTCATGAATGAATGCCATATGTGTGTTTATGATAATGTTGTAGATGTATGTTAGTTTGCATTTGGAGGTTGCAGAAATAAGTCACTTTCTGTGAGCTCCTTGATTCCAGGTTTGGCTTCTTTGAGGCTTCACGCGAGAGGTTGCATGAGAAAATATTGTGGGTTCTATAAGCCAGTGCAAGGAGTGCGCTTCTGAATTCTGCGGATTCAGACAAAGACGTGCCAGGAGGGTGCACCAACTGAAGTCACTAAGTCAAGGAGAATCCTCAAGGTTGTTGAATACCTTGGAGGTAAGACTGTGCAGAAGAGAGCACGGGATAGACCATAATCATTAAGGGATTCTATAGAAGATCTTCCAAGAGGACATTGAGCAGGTGCATAGAAGGCACAAAGAAGACAAAATTTATGAGAATTTTGTAAGGCTCTGCCAAGAGGGCATTGAGCGAATGAACAGGATGCATTAGGAGAAGAACTCTATTTCAAGTTTGGTAAGAAGACAAAATCACTGAGGCTTTTGGAAAACTCTGCCAAGAGTGCATTGAGTTGGTACAGGTGTGCACAGAAAGAACTCTTGTTGAGTTCAGAAAAGAGAAGAAGTGTCAGGAGGAAGACCTTCATAGGGTTACTGAACACCGTGCAGGCTTAGTAAGGAGTGCTTGAGTATGAATTTTTCCAGAGGGAATTTCCATTTTTTCAAGGAGAGAAAGGAGCAGAGACCTTAGAGGTTTGAGCAATTGATGCTCAAGAGGATAAAGACCTGTGCAAGGAGTGCACCAGGCCAACACCTGAGTAAGGTGTTGACAGATAAACAACCATTTGAAGGCTCGTCAGGCAGTAGGAGTGGGTGTGAGAGAGGACTTATTCGAAAGTCCCAAAGCTCAGGATAGAGCATCTTTGTGTGAAGAGACTCTGCAAAGAGTGCAGAAGTCGACAAACCTTTCAAGGTTTCAGAGAGGACTAAGTTGAGGAGGAAAATTTCCTTTGCGCAGAGAACCATAGCTGCAAGGAATCATCGAAGTCAAGAAACCCTTTGAAGGGTTCAATGATAAATAAAAGATCAGGAGGGATAGTGTCTTTAGAATGCAGACAAGATCCGAGGATGCAGACTTCATAGCAGGAGAAAAGACTGAGACCTTTAAAGAGTTTGAAGTCTTCCAAGTTTGGGAAGAAGCACAAGCTCAGGAGGGAGCACAATTACCGTTAGATTAGCTGGAGAGGATGATATCTGGACCATTGAGTCTACATCCAGGCAAGTAGGAGGAGAGTGCGGAGGAGAAAGAGATATGGGCTGTCATATCTGGGCACATGGACAGATAGCCATCGAATCCAGGAGAAGTTGCATGAGGTTTAACCCTCATATGGGAAGAGGGGAATGAAAGGCCTATTTTGGCATTTCAGCTACCAGGAGATACAAAAGGAAAGAGTCGGGACTCTTGACCCATGAAATCTCGAAAGGATCGTGACAGTCCAACAGGAGGACATGTGGCGAGCGGTCGAGGTTTTGGGGAAATTCCCGAAAGGAGGATTTTGACATTTTGGATACTAGGAAGGAAAAGGGTAAGAGTTAGGAAATATTGGCTCGTGAAATCCTAAAAAGATCCAAGTTGTTGGATTAAGGGAGGATCACAACTGTTGATCTCCCTTTCGAGTTGAAGACCAGCATTTCGAGATTCAGTATTTCGGTATTTCAGATACCTGAAGCTCGAAGGGGCAAGGATTTGTTGCAACCATGATCGTGAAGTCTCGAAATGAGAATTCCCAAAAGAAGATGGAGGAATAGCGTCGATCCACTGAACAGGGTTACAGGTTTCAAAATACCGGGGTTTGTGTTTTCGGCACTTATGATAATAAGGAGTCGGGGCTCATGGAGTTTGAAAACCCCGAAGGTGTGAAATGCAATGTGCATTTGTAGTGGGGTTGTGGTCACACATTTCGAAGTTTCAAGATTTGTCTTTTCGTCCATCCAAAGGACAAGAAGTCGGGCACTTCGGCGTTGAAAACCCTGACATCTTGAAAACGACGTGTGGTCATGGAGGACATAGTCACATAGACTAGAATTTCTATATTTCGACATTTCGGAGTTCAGGGGATCGAAGAGTTAGAGACTCTCGACATCAGGGTTCCCGAAATCGCGAAACCCAAAATCCCTTTCTCGAGAAAAGGTCACGGTCATGTCTGGAGGCCCTGTGCAGGTGAAAGCTCATGCATGGTGTGTGTTTGTGCAGGTGGGGTTTTCAGGAAAGGACCTGTGGATCGAGTTCGCTGGGTTTTAGTAAAGGCCTGAAATAACCATTTCGGTTCTGCAGATCCGAAGAGAGAACGGTCCTGAGTGGATCTTGGCCCAAGGATTAGAGGTCTGCTTCAAGAGAACTTATATTTATGAAAGATGACACCAATTGATTTCATACCAAGGATGTTCCACCCAACCATAGACACTACTAGTCCAAATATCAACAGTAGTGTCAACCTCGAGCCAGGGCTATGAATCCACAAGGACAGTTCCAGAGTGAACTTGGCTTCCCAAGCTAGTCAGCTCTCAAGATCTCACAAGCTTCCCAACACTCACAACAATCCAAGTACCCATCTCTCTTCTACCCATCTTGCACCACTCGAGAGAATGGACCTCCACCTTTCTCTGCCACGCAGTCCCCCAGACAACCCTTCTCCTTATTCGGGCCTCCAACACAACTGGTCCAGAAAATAAATGTTGGAACTCTCAAGACTTGCAGCTGTGAGCCATGATGTACACAGGCCACTACATCTCAGACATGTAGGCATCAAGGCATGACTAGATCACACCAACGACCACTACAACCAACTATCCCATGGATAATTCTTTCCCAGTTTGGTCTCCCTTCCCGAGACCAATACGTAGGTGAGGATGGATGGAGGAGGTAGGTAAGTGCTTGGGAGTGCCTAAGGCTAAGAATGAGGTAAAAAAAAGGTGATGGAGCAGACAAAAAAATGACCAACCCCACAATGGGATCAGGGGCGGGTTTAAGTATGTTTGTGGGGAAATCAAGAACCTCCTTGCCTCCCCAAGAAGCTCACGTAACTGATTCCCCCTCTTTAGGAAAAAAAGGTATTTAACATAGGAATACGCATTTAGCCTCTCAAACCCCCTCTCTTGTGGAATCATATCCCCATATAACTCTAGTCCTTGTCCGTCTAGCAGCCAATGATGTGTTTATTATTAATAATGATAAAATCATTACATTTCTTGGGCATACTGTCCCTTTAAATAATTTTTTGGGGACTCAGGCCTCTCAGCATTGTAGAAATACATTATTTAAAATGGGGCTTCACAACCTGGGGTGTTACATCCCCTCCCATTTATTTTGGCACTGTCCTCAGTGCATATACAAAATAAAGATCAAAATCTCAAATTTATTCAAAAAGTTGTGGGTACTCTGCCCGCATGGCATATTCATGCTCCCAGGTAGCATCTTCAGGACTGTAGTAGGTCCACTGAACGTTTACCATCTCTATAACTCAATTCCAAAGCATTTTTACATTTTTGTCCAATACTCATGTTGGCTGAACCTGAAAGTCTCCCTCTCTCTCTACCTGAATCAAATGCCAATCAATAACATGGTTAGGATCATGTACATATTTCTTTAGTAAATATACATGAAATACATTATGCACATTCATGGAAGCAGGTAATGCAATCATGTATGTAGCTGGACCTATTATGTCCAATATTTCAAATGGACCATAGAATTTGGCTTCCATCTTTGTATAACTACCCAATTTCAAAGATATTTTCTTGGGATTCACTTTCAAAAGTACATGCTTCCCTACTTTAAATTCTCTAGTTGTCGCTTGTCTACATAAACTTTCTATCTATCCTGAGATGCCTTTAAATTCTTCTTAATCTTGACTACCTGGTCTTCCATGTCTTTGAGAAACTCTGGCCCAAGTACCACTCTATCTGTTGGGTTGTCCCAACTGTAACGACCCTTCTTAAACATATGTATAGGATTATTAATTAATTTAATAATCTAACTGTCCTAAAAGTTAGCTAAACAATAATTATTTCTTAAATAACTTTAACTAACTAATTATTATTAATTACTTGCTCATGATTGTCAAGGATTAATTAATTATTAATTAACTCATTAATTAATTAAGTAAAGAAATAAAAGGGGGTTAGTAAATTATATTGTTAAAAGGTTACGTACACGGAAAGGGATAATATATTAATTATGAAAGGATAAAATAATAAATGAAAGGATAAGGGGAATTAACTATGTGTAGGTAAGGGAGTAAATGGAAGGAGGGCGATGAAGGAGCAATATGGGGGGGAGGTTTACGAAGGAAGGAGGGGGAATCATTCTAAGGGATTATTATTTTTCTTTGAGGTTTCTCTTGGATTGCAGAGAGGGGAGTGGAGTTCGGTAGTTGGATTGGATCAGTACAAACACCGATTTGCTGGAGGTTTTGGGCACGGGGGCCAGGATATCTATATAATATCCTGGAGCTAGGTAGTTTTCCTAGTTGGCAGGGAGGATAGTAGGTTTGGACAGTGTTGGTCAGTGCATCAGGAAACAGGAAGGCAACGACAAGGTAGCAAGGCAACATAAATTAGCATCAGAACCAGGTAAATTGTTTGTGAAATGGCTAAGTTATTTTTATGTTGTAGTTAAATGTTAAATGTTAAATTCTGTTGAAATTTATATGCTTATTTGAATTTAATGAATTATTTACGCACTCAGAAGTTCTTTGTTAGAAATGTTATGCATAATTGTAAGGATTTTTTTTACTAGGCTTGTTGATTTTTTTTTCTTACTGGCCACTACAAATGGTATCAGAGCGCCTCGTTCACAATCTGGAGCCTTAAGGGCCAAATTCCCAGCTCCAACTCCAGCTATGCCTAAAATTCAATCCAAACAAATTTTTTTTAATACAATATAAAAATAAAAGCAATACAAATTGAAAATGTAAAAACAAACAAACAAATTTATGAAAGTAAAACAAGTGAAATATGAATACTGCTAGGGTTGTTACATATATCCTTAGCTCCATGTTGTAGAACTCTCGATGGTCCTGCATCATCTAATCATTTTCTTAGAGTCCCACGAGACTCATCCAAGGCCTAGACATGGATTTCTTCATTGGTGCAGTGCCAAAAACTTCAAACATATAACCTGATTTTTCATTGGAAATGAACTAACTTATTAAGTTTGTTGAAATGATAACAATATAATGATGATTCAGTACATATATTGACAATAGCATTATTAATTGTCTTCCATTCTATTAATGGTGGCCTTATTAAATCCATGAATATATAAGTTTAGAAAGTAGGCATGGAGGAAAACCTGTAATAATACAAGTTAAGAAACTACCAGCATGTGGATCAACGGGTTTCGGGATAGGCATGCATAATACAGACGTATGTGAAAAAAAAAATAATATTTAATTTATATACCAATGAAAAAAAAAATATACTTATTGATAACTTGCCCCGCTTATAGTTCCGTGCCATGTGCCATATATGCATCTCTCTGATGGGGAGAATGTGACCTCTCCTTGGCTATGGTCTGCCTGACAGACTCATGTAGATATACTTCGTACTTGGAAAAATTTATCCCTAGAGGTACTGGCTTGAAAAACTCCTTAACATACTCAACCTACGTGCACTATCGGCACCAGGCATAATTTGTTCTCTACTAGTGCCAGAGTTCCGCCTCTTATTTCTATCATTATTCTCTGCAAGGTCGTGTTCCGTATGTGTTCTCTTTCCAGAGTACAACCCGACCATGGCAGGCAATCCTTTCATAGTTAAGATCTCTTAGTATTTTAAGGGAAAACGCCTATAACAAAACAGAAAAGCCAAAGCAAGTCACAAACTTTCAATTCGGTGTCCAAATAACTACAACATGCACCAACCAGCTAAGAAAGCAAAGCTTCAATCATTTAAAGGTTTTTTTTTTTTAAATAAAAACCCTAGTAAAAAAAATGTTACAGAACATTTCCTAAATAGAACATTCAAATATGATTGACAATCTCTAGTTGAAGACAAAATGCTAGAAATAAACAACCACATCTCCCAGTAAGAAAGAAAACCCTAAAAACCAGAAATATAGATGAGGACAAATTACTGGGAGAA
>SNQJ01S0030880.1:267071-280113 GCA_010110895.2 Picea sitchensis
CGGGACGAATTTTCCTAAAGGGGGGGTGTATGTAACGACCCTACTTAAATAGATGTATAGGATTATTAATTGTAATTAATTTAATAATCTAACTGTCCTAAAAGTTAGCTAAACAATAATTATTATTAATTACTTGTTCATGATTGTGAAGGATTAATTAATTATTAATTAACTCATTAATTAATTAAGTAAAGAAATAAAAGGGGGTTAATAAATTATATTGTTAAAAGGTTATGTACACGAAAAGGGATAAGATATTAATTATGAAAGGATANTAATAAATGAAAGGATAAGGGGCATTAACTATGTGTAGGTAAGGGAGTAAATGGAAGGAGGGCAGTGAAGGAGCGATATGGGGGGGAGGTTTATGAAGGAAGGAGGGGGAATCATTCTAGGGGATTATTATTTTTCTTTGAGGTTTCTCTTGGATTGTAGAAAGGGGAGTGGAGTTCGGTAGTTGGATTGGATCAGTACAGGCACCGGTTTGCTGGAGGTTTTGGGCACGGGGGCAAGGATATCCATATGATATCTTGGAGCTAGGTAGTTGTCCTAGTTGGTAGGGAGGATAGTAGGTTTGGGCATTGTTGGTCAATGCCTCAGGCAGCAGGAAGGCAATAGCAAGGTAGCAAGGCGACAAAAATTAGCATCAGAACCAGGTAAATTGTTTGTGAAATGGCTAAGTTATTTTTATGTTGTAGTTAAATGTTAAATGTTAAATTCTATTGAAATTTATATGATTATTTGAAGTTAATGAATTATTTACGCACTCAGAAATTCTTTGTTAGAAATGTTATGCGTAATTGTAAGGATTTTTTTTACTAGGCTTGTTGATTTTTTTTTCTTACTGGCAACTACACCAACTCACTGGAGTATTGCATTTCCTACCATACAAGGCTTCAAATGGGCTCATTCTCAATGAATATTGATACCCATTTTTATATGCAAACTCAACCAAGTGTAAGTAATCTTCCCACTTAGATGGCTTATCCATCACATACATGCTTAGCATGTCTTCAATTATTTGATTGACTCTATCTGTTTTCCCATCTATCTGGGGGTGATATGTTGTGCTAAAGTTTATATTTGTGCCAAATCCTTTAAAAAATCCCCTCCAGAAGTTGGAGGTAAAGTTTGTATCTCTGTCCGAGACAGTTGTCCTAGGTATCCCATGCAACCTAGCAATTTCCTTCCTAAGAATTTCTACAATATTAGTCGTTGTATTCATTGTCTTCACGAGAAAGAAATGAGAAGCCTTTGTTAATTTGTCAACCACCACCATGATTGAATCATGTTGCTTATTTATTCTGGGTAATCCTACAATGAAATCCATGGTGATCACTTCCCATTTCTTCTATAGAATTGGCAATGGTTGTAGCTAAATCATTGGGTGCCTATGCTTAGCCTTCACCTTCTAACATTCCATACATCAAGCGATGTAGTCAACAACATCCTTCTTCATTCCCGACCAAAATAATTGGCTTCTTACTACTGTAATTGTTTTCTGGTAACCGACATGTCCAACATAAGAAACATCATGCATTTCCTTCAGTATGACATTCCTCAATTCTCCGGAACTAGGAACATAGATTCTATTTTTATGCAAGAGTAATCCATCTTCCTTTATCTCATACTCCTTTATTTTTTGTTGTACATCTCCTTGCTGTAAGTTTTCCTTTACCTATAGGTAATTTTGATCTATAACAAGACCATCTAAAATTATGCTCTTCAAGTCTGACTAATTCATATTGACAACAGTAACATGCATGAGATGTACTCTCCTACTAAGTGCATCTACAAATTTATTCTCCTTTCCCTTGATATGCTTGATATCAAAGTCATACTCACTTAAAAATTCCATCCATCTTGTTTTCCTGGCATTCAAGGTTGGTTGTTCAAAAATATACTTCAGACCAATGTGGTATGTTCTTAATTCAAATTTCTTCCCCATCAGATAATTCCTCCACATCCTCAAGGAATCAATAATGGCAACAAGTTCCAAGTCATGTGTGGCATAGTTCCTCTCATGTTCCTTAAGGTTTCTAGATCAATATCCAATGACATGTCCATTTTTTGTGAGGAATCCCCCAAGTCCTTCCTTACAAGTTTCTGTACATACCACAAAATTTCATTTGGGTCAACAATCTTTAACACAGGTGCACTAGTAAGTAATTCCTTCAACAAATTAAAATTATTTTCACACTTGAGTGTCCATTCAAATTTAGTTCCCTTATTTTGGAAAGACATGATGGGATCATCAATCTTATATAACCATACTATGAACCTTCTATAGTATCCAGCTAATACCATAAAATATCTAGCGTCTGACACATTTCTGGGTGTTGGCCACCCTCTAATGGATTCGATCTTCCCTGGGTATACTACTATGCCTTGCTCTGAAATAATGTGTCTCAAGTAATGGATCTGTTTTTGATAAAAATAACACTTACTCAACTTGGCATACAACTGATGTTCTCTCAATACTTGCAATACCAATCTTAAGTGATGTTCATGCTCCTCTTCAGACTTATAATAGATAAGTATGTCATCCAGGAATACTATGAGAAACTTGTCCAAATAATTTTTTAATAGGCCATTCATTAAGCACATGAAGGCAGCTGGTGCATTGGTCAGTCCAAATGGAACCACTACAAATTCATAATGCCCGTACCTGGTCCTAAAGGTTGTCTTATGATTGTATTTTTCCTTGATTCTTACCTGATGGTATCCTTCCCTCAAGGCAATCTTTGAAAATATCTTTGCTCCTCTTACTTGATCAAAGAGATCATCAATTTGGGGTAGTGGATACTTGTTCTTTATAGTGTACTTGTTCAGTTATTGGAATTCAATACACAACCTCAAGGTTCCATCCTTCTTTTTGACAAAAAGTACTGGTGCTCCCCAAGGTGAAACACTTGGATGTATGTACCCTTTTATCAGCAATTCCTCCAACTGCATTTGTAATTCTTTTAAAACTGGTGTGCTCATTCTGTAAGGTGTTTTTGACACCGGGGTAGTTCCTTCCACTAAATCAATTGAGAAATCTATCTCCCTTCTTGGTGGAAATCTAGGTATTTCTTGAAATACATCTTCAAATTTATGTAGTACCGAGAAATCTTTGAGGCTTGGCCCCTTTGTATTATCTAGCTCTTCCACATGAACTACATGCAATTGACATCCTTTTATAAAACATCTTTTCAGCTATAAGGCCAAAATCTCCCTTATAGAGATGTGTCTTGGAACTCCTTTCACAGTGCTCTGTTTTCCATTTCCATCAAGACATCTAAATGTCTTGTTATGACAATCTAGGACAACATGATTCTTGTCCAACCAATCCATCCCAATCAGAACATCATAAGACCCCAATGGTATGATATTTCGATCTGTATTAGTATTCACGCCATTAAGACTTATGGAACATCTTCTGACCATATCATGGATTCTTCTTTTGGTTCCAGTGGCTAACTGAACCAAACTTGATTTTCCAAGTTTACTTTTCTCCAAATGTAATATATTTACTATCTTAGGATCAATGTAGAAATGACTTAATCCTGAATCAATCAAAATAGCAATGGGTTGATTTATTATCTTACCTTCCACCTCGATCATATTGGACTGGTACTCTACTTGTTGATCATTTAAAGCTGCCTAGATTCTTCCCATAACTTCGACTGTTGTAGCCTCTTGGATGTTGTGCACATTATTCACTATGTCCTTTATGTGTGGGAAATCCTTGTACAGGTGATCTTCCTTGCATCCCCAACATTGGATTGGTGGTCTTCCCCTTTTTACCAAGGAATCTTTCTTCTTGAAATCTCCCTTAGCATACTGATCTTGATGATTTCTATTAAGCTCATTCCTATTAAAGGGAGGTTTGAATCCTTTCCTCCTCTGATCGAACTTCACATTATTCTTGTCCTTCCAAGATTTCTGAAGGGATTCTCTTCCCTAGCCTTGATCATACAGGTATTAATCCTTCCTGATGGCCTCAATCAAGGTCTTGGGTTCATCATACTTGATCTTTTCTTTATAAATGGATGGAAATCCACTTAGAAATATTGGTATTTTCACTTTCTCATCACCAATGAACCTGACATATTTTAACAATCCCAAGAACTTCTTCTCCTACTCTGCCATAGTCATGCTTCTGAAACTGAGTTCAAATAATTCCTGCATTTTCTTGTCATATAAATTCTTTGAGAGGTACTCCTTATGGAAGTACTTCTTGAACTGTTTCCAAGTGATCCTATTTTCATTAACATGCTCCACTTGCTTCAGTTGGTCCCACCACATTGTATCTTTCTCATGTAAATGGTAGGTGGAAATCCTGTCTTCTAGGTTTGATGAATATTTATGCAACCAAAAATAACTCTAGAGCCCAAGCAACCATGCTTCAACATCATCTTCCCTTTCTCTTTCACCATCGGAGGAAGGTGGCTTGAGCTTCCTCGACTCTCTTTGCAAACTATCTACCTCTTATTTCCTTTTTTGTTGCTTGAAAGGGGACACCTCTATACTACTTATTGGATCATCTAATGCATAAAGATTTCTTTATGAGTAAGGAAGTGAGTGGTTTCCATGATCTCTTCTAGCACTTCTGCATTAACCATCTCTTCGATGATCATTTCTCCTTTCATGACACCTTCCTTCTTCCTCTTGTCTTGAATTCGATCCCTTCTTCATTTTCATCTACAACTGATTCAAGATCTACAACACTTAAGCATTTATATGACTTTTCTCTCTCATAAGTCTCTCATTGTCTGTTTGTAGCTCTGCACTTCCATATTCAAGCTTCTTACTGTTTCTATTAATGTTTCATTCTCTCCTTTTCCCTTGCGTCCATTGGACTCTGTCTCTGCATTACCAACGCTAGTATTTTGCCCTTTGGCCTCCTTATCATGACTGGAGGCTCCCTTGCCTTCTTCCATTTCCTCAATACGCATACTGAGCAGATGTGATTAAGCCCATTAATTCTTCAAAATGTGCAAGCGACTATTTTGTTATAATTATGCATATGATAAACAAAATTGCCAAACCATGCTACAGGTCTCTTTCTTTTTTTTTATTCATGGAGACCATATCCCTATTCTCCAAAAATGGAAGTGTCCTATTATCCTTGGCTAACATAGAATTTCATCTTATGCAGACGCTTTCCTCAAACCAGCTTCCCAGGTGACCACGACTAGAAACCATGGCTAAATCCTTCCTTAGCACATTTCTGTCTTGAAGACAACCAATTCGGCCCTTAGCCCTCTGTCCTGCAGCTCTCAATCTGCATATTACCATGGCCATGACCCTGCTCTTATATGAAAAAGTGTTTGTCCAGAGCTTCGGGACTTTAGAACTTTTAGCCAAGACCAGATCAACGGTCTTCTTCCTCCTTCACGATCAATGATCAAGATCCACTTCGGGACTCTGTGCTTTGGGAGTCTCAAATTTTCTCGCTTGCCTCCTTGCCTCCTCCTAGAAAGCTTTTACTTAGAGTTCATGATCTGTTGAAGCATGTCTTCCCACAGATCAGCGGTTGTGAATCACTTCGGATCTTCAAACTTCAGAAGTTTCAAACTTCCCTCCTGCACTTTCTCCCGGAGTGCTTTCACCCGAAGTCAACGATGATTTGACGCGTGTGTTATGGAATCAACGATAGATAAGTACTCCGGCCTTCAAGCCTTTGGGATTTTTCGACCCAACACAAGCTGTCACATCTTTCCCCTCTAGAGTACCCAGTCTCTGGACTACACGACCCTTTGCCAGGTGGTGAAATGTTCGAAGCGGACATGTGGCCCAATCAGGCAGGTGACACGTGTCACGTTTTAATCAAATTTGCAATATTCTAATTATCAAATCTTACTAACATGTGGCACACATCCCATGTATCCACATAATCCAAAGTGACATCCGCAAGACACATCAATTCATAATTCTAGGTTCCATATCACCTCTAGGTGATGTCATTGTGCTCTACCACTTCGACTCTTTGGGCTTCGAGACTTCGGAATTTTTCATACTACGACACTTCCAATTATCTCAAACCCTGAATTCTCAAACTGGCCAATCTGTCGCCATGTGTCCTCCTCAATCTGATGGCTATGTTTTACTTCGGGGCTCTAGACTTCAAAGATCTCAAACTTCAACCTTTTTCCTAAAAAATAATTTTTTGTCTGAAGCTCATGATCTTATGATGTGTGTCTCCCTTGCATCGATGAATACGATTCCTTCAGGACTCCAGACTCTGGAAATCTCAAACTTGAAAAGCTATCTGCCCCTATAGAATTTTATCCGAAGCCTTGGATCTGGCGATGCGTGGCTCTCGATAGATCAATGGATGAGATCTCTTCGAGTCTTCGGGTTTCGAAAATCTTAGTTTTCAAATATGGTGACGCGTGGCACTCGAAAGGTCAATGGTCAAGATGCTTTCGGGTATTCGGGTTTCGGAAGTCTCAAACCTCAAACCCCCTCCTCGCTCACCTTTTATTAGAGTGTTCTATCCGAAGCACATTATTGGTGGATGCGTGTCCTCCTATAGATCGATGATTCCCAACTACTTCATCTCTTCATAGGTTCGTCGCTCGAGAACTAACATGTAACATCACTGTATGCCTTTCAATTTGCGGGGACGTGCATCGATAGCTTGGAGTAACCGTCTTTTCACCCCGCAATTCTCCTGATGCTGACACGCAACCCCTTGGAAGAATCATGGTTTGGATTGTGGGACAGCCTTGGGAAATTAGCTCCCATGCAACTCGGTTCCCTGCAATGCCTGTTGGCCATTGATATATATCTCCAATGGGATCTGACAGTCGCGACCTTAACCTTTATTCCTTTTTATCGGATGACCCATGTTCAGTTGTCCTTCGATCCAACGATCTTGGATCTCTCTTGATCCTATAGTGGTGATCCCTCCCAAATTCAAAAGGAACGATCATGATCCTTCGAACCCTTATAGAGGATCTATGATGTTTTGTCTCCTACATAGCTTCCACAACGCCATTCCTCCAGAGATTTTCAATTTCACATTCATAGTTCGATCTTGACAATGAGACTTTGACCAACAGACCCATCCCATACCAACCCAATGTTTCAACCGGAGGCTTTGATGCCAATCTGTAACATACCCCGCCAGCCACAGGCCGAGGTATGCTACCTACAAGCCCACCCTTGGACTTCTTTATCATACTGATACCTTCTGTATTTATTAAAGATTCATAAGATACGAGAATTAACGACATGCATAGTAATATCCACCAAGCATGCATGTTCTAAAAATTCAATTAACGATAATTAAATATACAACGGAAAAAGATTCATACACAGATAATAATATTACAACGGAGAGCACTTATCTTTATGAAATATGACACCAACTGGATAAATACCAATGACATTCCACCCAACCGTAGACACTACTGCTCCAAATATCAACAACAACATCACCACTGAGCCAGGGCTATGAATCCACAAGGACGGTTCCATCGTGAACTTGGCTTCCCAAACCAGTCAACTCTCAAGCTCTCACGGACTTCCTAGAACTTACAACAATACAAGTACCCATATCTCTTATACCCATCTTGCACCACCCGAGAGAAGGAACCTCCACCTTTCTCTTCCACGGAGTCTCTCAAGAAGTTCTTCTCCTTATTCGGGCATCCAGTGCAACTGGTCTATAATATCAATGAGGGAACTCTCAGGAATCGCATCTGTGAGCCATGCTAGACACATGCCACTACATCGAATACATGCAGGCCTCAAGGCAAGACTAGATCACACCAGTGGCCACTAAATCAAACTATCATGTGGCTAATTCTTTCACAGTTTGGTCCCTCTTCCTGAGACCAATATGTAGGTGAGGATGGACGGAGGAGGTAGGTGAGTTCATGGGAGTGTGTGAGGGTAATAATGAGGTAACACAAAGGTGATGGAGCAGACAATCAAATGACCAAAACCACAATCGGACCAGGGGTGTGTTTAAGTATGCTTGTGGGGAAATCAAGAACCTCTTGGCCTCCCCAAGAAGCTCACTTAACCGATTCCCCCGCTTTAGGAAAAAAAGGTATTATCATAGGAATAAACATTTAGCCTCTGAAGCCCCCTCTCTTATGGAATCATAGCCCCCTATAACTCTATTCCTTTCCCATCTATCATCCGGTGATGTGTTTATTATTAATAATGATCGAAGAATTACATTTATTGGGCATACTGGCCCTTTAAATAATTGTCTGGGTACTCAGGCCTCTCAACATTGTAGCAATACATTATTTAAAATGGGGGTTCACAAACTAGGTTGTTACACATGGACAAGGAATTGTAGGTATGCATGGATGCATCCAAGGAAGGTTTAGGAAGAGTTTTGATGCAAAATGAAAAAGTGATCTCTTACATTTCAAGGAAATTGACAAAGCATGAGGAGAACTACACAACGCATGACTTGGAGTTATTGGTGATTTTATATTCCTTTAGAGTTTGGAGACACTGTATAATTGGACGAAAATTCAAATTAAAGATAGATCATTGTGGATTGTAGCATATATTTCAACATAATGACTTGAACACACAACAAAGGCATTGGTCAGAATTACTTATCGAATATGATTTTGAGAGTAATTACATTAAAGGAATGGTGAACAGAGTGGCAGATGCCTTGAGTTGGAAACCATTCATATTCTTGGTAATAAATATCAGTATCAATCTTCGAGAAAATATTATATCATTACAAATAAATGATGATTGTTACAAAGAGGTTAAGGAAAATATTGAACAAGATACCATGATGGTACTGAAGTTTGAAGGTCATACATTGGACAATAACAGATTGATGAGGTATAACAACAGGATTCACATGCCTCCTAAAGACGAATTAATAAGTTTGATCTTAATTGAAGTGCATCTCATAGTGTACATCGCTCATCCAGGAGTCTTGGAGATGAAGGAATACCTTAATCCTTTATTCTTCTGGAAGGGAATGAAAGAATACATAGTTAGTTATGTGGCAAGATGTTTAGAATTTTAGCAAGTGAAGGATGAAAATATACATCCGAATGGATTACTACAACCACACGTCATTCCAAAATCGAAATGGGAGGTCATTTTGATGGAATTTATAGTTTTATTGCCACTGATGATAGGGAGACATGAATCAATTTTTGTGGTAGTTGAGACTCTGATGAAGAGTGTGCATTTTATTCCTGAACGTATGATGTATTGGGCGCCAAACATAGCTAGTGATTTTGTCAACGATATTGTAAGGTTACATGGCGTACCAAGAAGGTTCATATCCGATTGAGGGTCGATGTTTACAGGATGATTTTGGACCAGTTTCCAAGAGGCTTTGGGAACACAACATAACATTAGTACAACATATCACCCTGAGACAGACGGGAAGATAGAAAGAACGAACCAAATTTTGCAAGATATGTTGTGTATGTATGTAATGGACCAAAAAAATTTGGGGGAAGTTTTATTGCCACTAGTAAAGTTTTCATACAACAACAACTATCAAAGTACCATTAAGGTGGCACCGTTTGAGTTTCTTTATGGGTGACCATGTCAGACGCCATTGAGATGGGATCGACTTGAGTATATGGTATTGGTAAGACTAGACTTGATCCAAGAAATGGAAGAACAAATGCAATCTATAAGACAAAGGATTAAAGAAGCACAAGATCAGAAGAAGAGTTGTGCCAATGCACATCGCGTTGACCGTAGTTGTGAAATTGGCAATCTAGTTTTCTTGCGGGTGAAACTGCGCAAGAGTTCAATCAAGTTTGGAAAGGGTGCTAATATATCCCCTAGGTTTGTGGGACCTTTTGTAGTTGTGGAAAATAAATAACCTATGGCTTGTCGACTAGCCTTTCCTGATTCTTTGAGGCGTATGCATGATGTTTTTCATGTATCTGTTTTGAAACATATATATTTGTATATGTTAGTGATCCTACACATGTGAGTGACATGATTTATTTGCAAGTGTCAGATGAGGGTTCTCTCACAATAGAACCGATATGCATTATGGACCATCGCATTCGACATATATGATTTTGAATAGTTGATTAGGTCAAGGTCCATAGGGAAAATTATAGTCCACACTCAGCTACCTGGGAGGGTGCATATGATATGTGTCAGAAATTTCCTTACTTGTTTGATAGATTAGACATACAGATCTTGAAAGATACTTTTATTTACGACATTTTATATACTGTACAACTTTGGGATGAAGTTTAAAACAACAACGGGTGTATGTAACATCCCTCTCTAGTGAGAACATGTTATCGAATTATTCTTTTACGACATTTGCGCGCAAGTGATCCAATTATAGTACAATGTTAATTTTACTTCATATATGTATTGACATATGATATTGAGGATTTTATTTGAGTTTGTAGGACACGTGATAGATTATAGATGTTGATGGCATCAATGGAACTCCTTGGGCTATGGATTGAGTCAGGGAGTGGAATGTATTTGGTTTGAGTATTTCATTTTATGCATATGTGACATATGATTAATTATAGCATGATTTTTGATATCGATCATTGACAATGTTTTGTCAATGGATGTAGGCTGATGATGCTTGTTGATATGACTCATGTAAGGAGTAAAGGGGCCATGCACATAAAACCACACATTGAGGAAGAGGTGTGGTAGAGGCCCTGACAGAACCTGCTATCACTCTCGTCGTGGATCAAATTGTAGGTTAATGATTACCTAGTTCGAGATATCCACGATGTCATGAGGGTGGACTGAGACAGCCACTCACAAATATTTCTAAGGGGCACACAATAAGACAGAGTCTTTATTCCTTAGAAGCCCTTAGTCTGTCACAAGGTCAACCGAGTGGAGTGTTGACTCCAAGGGTTGGAAAAACTACCAAAACCATTCAAAGGCAAGTGACACCCTTGGAGAACAAGAGTGTGTCTTTAAGGGCACGTCGCATACTTAAAATCTTCAGTGAATAAATATACGTGGCCTAGATAAAATTGAGTTGATTTAACATTGTCGGATTTAAAATAATTAATTAAAGAGTGTTTTTATTAATTTTAAATCCTCATAAACGACTAAGCCTATTCTAAGACAAAGCCTAAGTCTATGTTTAGTTAGGGGACTAAAATAAAATGTTAAATAAATTAAAATATTAGAGATAAATAAATCTAAAGGAAAAGTGAGATAAAATTAAATATTTTATATAATGCACATGTGTGCAAGAAAATATTAAAAGGGAATTTTAAAATAAGAAAGAAATAAAGTATGAGAGAATAGGTGTACACATACGGAGACAGTCATTAAATGAGACTCTGGAGAATAAAGAGAAAACTAAGAGTGATTTAAGGAACACATTTGGGAAATGTGAGGGAAATTAACTTTTAATTAAAATAAAATATGTAATTACTTGTGAAACTTAGGGAGAGGGTGACAAGTGTAAGGGTGAATAATCCTAATTTATTTAATTAAAAATTTAATTAGTTGTGCATGTGGGCATGTGTCAGTGAGGAAATTCCTACAAAGAAAATGGACTAGATGGGAAAGGGGAACACTTGTTATTGGTAAAGTTATGCTATCCAAAATCATTTTGTCTGTGTTTTGCTTGTGAGAGTTGGGATACCAAGATTGAGATAGAGTGGTCGCTCTACCTTGTGAGGCAAGCTTGGAGCCAGGGTTTTTATTGTTTGTGTGTGCTTGGCCCCTTTGTGGCTCAGGGGGCTAAGGGGGAAGAAGAGCACCCCTAGCATTAGCTATGAGGTACTGGTGAAGTCTTTGTGATTAGCAAGTTGGAGTAACGAGGAGCACAAGTGGTTGGCGAACATCATCTAGTATCAATCTTCATTGGTTCCGATATTTTATTTATGAAGTTGTTAGTATAAAAATATTTGATTTTGTAGATTGAATGTTTGAGATTTCATTGAAACAATTGTAGTTTTGATTTTTAATTATAATTTTGTTGAAGATTTATTAAGTGATCTTGTTAAATATCTTGAGTTGTTTCCATTTATTCAGTTCAAAACTTAGAGAACTTTTTTTTTGTCGCTGGCAAGGTTAATTATAGTTCCTAATTTCGAAATTCGTATGTATGCTTCAAGATAATTTCATTTTTGGGAACTACTTCAATTTATTAAAATATCTGAGTATTTAATTCATGGTTTGAACTTCACATTCTTATTTTCTTTCTGAAAATGAAATTATAATTCACTACCAATTAAATGACAGTATCAGATTAGATTTTCCTTCGAATGTTTCTAGTCAATTTACAGTTTGATATGTTCATCGTTGCCAAATTTTTAGAGAAAATGGAATTTGAAAATCTTATGGTTGTTGTTCTTTAGATGCTACTCTAATTATGAATACGATTTTTATTTACAAAAATGGAATGCAAAACTGAATAAATGTGTGCCATCAAATTTTCCACCTCTAAGAAACTTCAAACCTCGTTTGATCATTGCCTTATTAAATCCCAGATCCAGATTAGGGATTTTTTTTTTTGGGTTGCGTTAAACTCATTTGTACATCCGATTGAGAATTTTGTAAGGACTTTAAATATTCTTGGCTTCTACAGAAATTTGAGGTTTGTCAATCATTGTAAGATTATTTTCATGTTGGGAACTACTTTGGGTCACTGTGCATCCATGAAACTCCTAAATTAATTCGTGATGGAATTGCTAGTTATGGATTTGAATTGTGTAGTGTTGTTGTAGATTTTTACCTCATCAAATTTAAATTTGTGGGTCGTTGTGTGTAACAACCCCGGTTAAATAGTTGCATAGGGATTATTAATTATAATTAATTAGATAATTAATTGTCCTAATATGGTTTTAGTTAAACAATGATTAGTATTAATAATATTTATTAATTGTTATAAATGTTGATTGATTGATTAATTAATTAATTGATTACTTAACACATTCAATGATTTAGGCAAAGCATTAAGGGGCTTAATAACTTTAATTTAATCATTATGAAACTTTACGTATGACAGGTTAAGGATAAGATAATAAAGGAAAGGATAAGATAATAAAGGAGGGGATAAGGTAATAATGGGGAGGACAGGGTAATAAATGAA
>SNQJ01S0030880.1:291238-312797 GCA_010110895.2 Picea sitchensis
ACGGGGGCCAGGATTCCTTACGGTATCCTGGAGCTAGGGAGCCAGACAGGTTTCTCCTAGCTGGCTGGGTGGTTAGTCGATTTGGGCAGGGTTTGGTCAAAGCAGCAGGCTGGACAACATAGCAGAGAGAACGGACAACTAGATCAATGGGAATTATCATCAGCAAGAGGTATCTATATTCTATTATGTAATTCATTAGATTTTTGTTCATTATTTAATTTATGTTGCTTATATGCTTATGATAAATGAAATTGCTATTGCTTGTTGATTAATCTTATTGTTTAAACATTATAAATTTGTTGGGCTTAATTAATTTATGGTCCCTACAATGTGAAACCCAGTCTAGACTTGGTTCCAACCTCGAAAAATGTTTTTTATGATATAGAAAATTTGTGGGTTAGTCTTCATGATTGAATCCTAAATTTTCTTTTAATTCTTGGGTCTTTGTTTAGTGATTGGATGCCTTGAACGATTTTCGTCTTGTGCCTTGAACCTCTGCCATTATCATATTGCAACTTCTACCATTTTCAAAAACCTTTATTTGCTTCCAAAACCTGTAGAAGCTTCTGAATTTGTTCTTTAGTTATTGTTGTCAAAGATTGCAAGTTTGTAGTGTTGGATTTTCTTTGCTATCTTTACAAAATAAATCCTATATTTTAATTGAGTGATTGTTGTTCTGTTTATTTTATTTTTCTGAATTTTAATTTTTGAGTATTATAACTCGTGGAACGAATTTGAGTCTACAACAAATAAATTACTTTCCTGAGTGCCTCTATAATTAATTTAATCTCCTTTCCTTAATCTTAACCATTTCTGATTTCATCTTCATTGCCTGTTGATTTTATTTCGAATTTATCAAAAAGTTAGTTCTGTTTTAAGGTCTGGAACAAGTGTTGGATCAAGTGAAGTATCAGGTGTCGGATCAAATGACATAAAAGGTTCTGAATATAGGGTTGGATTAGGCTCCATATGGAAACGTCTCTCTTTGAAAATAACAGTATTAATTAACATGTTCATGTCTAGTTTACCCATTTGCAGTTAGCTAATTTTAGTATTGATTTTTCCTCATTTCTAAAATAGTGGTAACATTCACAGAGATAACTATGAGAGTGGTGAGTTTGTGATTGTATTGATTGGCTTGAACTACACATCTTATCTCATATTTTACCTCTTTCTTCCATTTCTTGAAACACACTGCATCAAATTTATTGTCCCTTCCTCTAAGGCTATGCAATCAATAAAATCGTTTTTGCTGCATGTTGCATTTAATTTAAATTATCATAAATTAGCGTCAGATCCAGGACCAGATTAAGTGTCAGATTAAGTGTCATATTAAGGTATGGATTGAGTGTCAGATTAAGGTTTGGAACGAGTGTCAGATTAAGGTCTAGAATGAATGTCATATTTTTCTGCACACTAGATCAAGGGTTGGGATAGATTCCAAAAATCCTTCCTTGTTTCTTTACTATGGAGATGTAATTTAACATCTGAATAATTTCATTGTTAATTAAGATTGGGTCTTCCTATATTCTTAAACAGAGTTGTAAGTTAGTAATGAGTTCCTTATATATTGTTAAAAGGACTTGGGTCTTACTTTAACTCTTTTAAATTGATATGTAGGGCAGCTTGACTTCTATCATTTACTTATTATGATTGATCTTTTTAAATCTTTAATTGGGATAAGTAAGTGGGTATATGAAGTCTCGTTATTTTTCTGAATATGTTTTTGGATCTTCTTAGTTATTTTGAATGGGTTGGAAAGTGGGATGATTTCTTGTCACTTCTTTTATGATTTTCTTATAATTTTTAAAAGGATACTTAACGTAGTGATAAATCCTTTATGTATTTCTTAAGAAGATTTTATCTTCTTATGGATCCCTTTGGATATATAAATTAGCATTGATTCATTATGATTGTACTTGCACTTATGATTCTTATTAATCTTTATGTATTATTTCGTTATTCGAAATTACACTTAAGCATTGCTTGAAATATTGATTAAGTGGAATAGATTATTATTTGCACTATGATGAATTGATGGTTAAGTGTGTTGATAATTATAGTCTTGAATAATGGTGTATGATTGACTTAATGGGATTTAGATACTTCCTTGTTCCTCAAAAAAGTCACCATTACTAAAACCTTAAGTGGTCAAAATCAATCGGATGAATCCTTGACTTGAGCATTCCTTATGTGTCTTGGATGTCATAACCATGCAGGATAGGTTAGGTGGGTATCTTCCTTATGTTATCTTTATAAGATATGGTTGATTGAATAATAGTGATGTTGCTTTCAGTAGATTGTGATGAAATTGATTGTGTAGTTATTAATATATGTTATGACGCATTTTCACTTGTACTAACATTTGTTCAAAAAAAATATATTTACCTCTTTTGTATATCATTAATTGTTTTCATAACGGAGGGAGCATTACACATTTAAAAAATTAAACATTAAAAAAGAGCACATTTATTTCACCTTAACACAATATCCTCCTCATCCATTAAGATGATGTATATGAAAAACAGAGAAATGATTGGTAATATACCTTACCATTGAATGCATTGGTATAAGATATATGGAACTAAATTTATATTCACTTAACATCTATTTACAAATTAGTTTTAGGTTTGTAAATATTGTAAATCTATTGACCCATGCATCTTGATTGTGCATAAGACTTCTATGAGTTAAAGATAATATTCCTTCTAATTTTTGGTATCAATCTTGTTAAGAGTGTATTTTTTCTTTGAACTTCTCATAAAACACTTTAATACAAGATTAATGCACTTACAACAATTCCATGTTTTTGGTATGAGTTATCACTATGTAAGACACTGTATTTTCACCATTTTAAATATGTGAAGAATTAATAAATATAATTACTAATATTAAAATACTAGTTATTTATGTACCACCCTAATCTTGAGGTATGAAAAATATATTCTTATAATCTTAAAAATATTATTTAAGATATCACAAATATCAACGATTCTTTATCTCTTATATGGATCCAATTGAAATCAATATATTAAAGGATAAAATTCATTATTATCTAAATAATTTTAGATTTCAAATAAACCTAAAACATTGAATTTTTTAAACCCTTACTTGGGTATAAATACCAACATCCCCTCTTAATCTCTTATGTTCTTTAGAATCTCTTATGTTGTTCTTCTCCCCTATTTGAGTTGTGGGATACTAATCCACTTCAAAATGTTTTTCTTTTGATTTATTCAACATTTTATTCAAGTGAAATGCAAAGTATTTCAATCTCTTATGTTGTTCTCTCCCTTATTTGAGTGTGGGATATTAATCCACTTCAAAACATTTTTCTTTTGATTTATTCAACATTTTATTCAAATGAAATGAAAAATATTTCTTGTGAAATAATTTCATTTTGAAATACTTTTTTTTTGATAATTTTATTTTTTTACCAGTTTAATATCCGTTTTCACGAGTCCTTATGACTTGTATTATGATCTATTAAAAACACTATGTTAATGTGGTTGAAACTATTTTATACGATAAAATGATAAAAAAAAATGATAATTTTTTTTTTCTAAATAAAAAGATGATACAATTTTTTTTTTCTAAAAAAGTGAAACCTAACCGATATATTACAAATACAGTAAAAAAATGAGCTCATTTGTAAATGGCTTTTTCATGTTTTTTTTGTTCTTGACAAAAACTTAACCACTAAAACCAATTTCAAGTATATTTCTTTAATAGGTTATTCAAATTGAATGAAAGACTTTTTTGTTCATTCATCGATGAAATAAAAAGGAAGTAAGGAATAATTTACCATGCTTTCCTCAATCATGGTGCAAGGATATTGCATTATAGTACTCTCCTTTGAATGAGCTTCCTTTACATTCTTATCCACTTCTCCCACATCTTCATGAATCTTTCACAAAATTACTGACTAGGAATTCAATTCCTCTTATAATTTCTCCATAAATCAAATCTTAATTCCTTTTTGATTCTACAGAAAGAATCTCACATTGCATCATTCGTTAATAATTTCGATCACAACAATAAAATAAAATAAATATTTTCTTCCCAATTTAATTTTCATCTATATGTATTGTGAGTACGACACCATTTTTATCAATAATCATCATCTTCCTGAATTTGTTGATTGCATCTAGTTATCTCTTGAAATATCTCTTTTTTATCAGTGCTTTACCCATATCTTACTTAATCCAACTTCTATAAGTTAGAGAGATTCTATTCTAACAGAAACTTATTTGTAATCATTTTCCTATTCTTTTGATTGCATTTTGTTAATTCTTCGAATATCTCTAATTTTAGCGCTTTACCCGGGGCTTACCTAACCCAACTTCTATAAGCCAAAGATACTCTATCCTGACACTAACTATTGTAATTTCTAGTTGAAGGATTTCTAAAACTATAGAGGTGGACTTACTAAAGCTATGAAGGATGAATCACCGCAATGTTCACTATTGTGGGGTTTTTTCAGCATAAATCTTTGTGTCTAAATTGCAATGAGGGTGGTCTTTATTGGTCTCATCTATCTTGTCTTAGGGAAGAGGTATAGAACCTAAAACAAACCACCAACATTCAAAATTTTATCACTTTCAAAATCTGAGCACTTTGATATCAATTTTGATATCGATTGATGTATATTTTTTTGATGATCGCAATGGATATTGTGAACTCTATATAAATTTTCTGTGCTTGCATTTAAATGTGTGATGTCCTCTATTTGGTAAGTTTCATTACATGATTTATTATTTAATAGTAGTATGATTTTTTCCTTTAATCATAATATGTTGTAGATATTAAGACAAATTTCATTACATGATTTATTATTTAATAAATCATTTAATATTTAATAATAATATAATTTTTTCTTTAATCGTAATATTAATATGTTGTAGATATTAAGACAAGTGTGTTGCTGTGCAGGTGTAATTCTATAAATCAGCAATGTTATTGTTTCAATTCGTATCATTTGACCGTTCTCCCTACTTTCTATATCTAGTCGTTTTTTCTCCCAAATCATTTTTTTCTCCTCTTATGTGCTCTCTAAGACATGATGATGTTTAGTAATGGAATGAAAAGAAAACAATATTTTCTTTTTCTCATCTGTGAATTTTTTTTTTTACACCATTAGTAATGTTATTCATAATTTTATAATTAATTTTGTTCAATGTAATAAAACTAAATAATTTTTATTTAGAAATTATAAGATAGATTATAACATTAAGATTAAGGTTAATATGGTAAGTGGGTAACAAGATTTTTATATTAGTATATTAAAGGTCAGTGGGTTAATCATGTGAGTCAAAATTGGTCAATATGATCATTGAGGTTAAGGGTTAGTTGATTGTTGGAGAGTGTGGCTTAGGAGGTATGTGGTTGATAGGATTAGCGAGTTAGATAGTTGATGATTTAATGTGTTAGTTTCTAATGGTTAATGGATCATGGGGTGCGTTAATGGTTAGTGGGTTTAGTGATCTCTTGTAGCCAGTGGGTTATCGAGAATAGTGGGTATACTATATTCAAGGTCACATAGATTGGGTGTTATTGTGTATTAGGGGTTTAGAGTGTTCACATTGATAATGTGTTGGGGGGTGATTACATTATGGATCATAGACAATATCATTTAAACAGTGATTGTGTTAGGGGTGGTAAGGGTCATGGAGTGTAATGTCATAGTATTTTGGAGGTATAGTGTCATAATGTTTAGGGATCATAGTATCTATATGGTTGCAATTATTAGGGATATCATTATAATATTTGAAGGCAGAAAAGAGACCATGCAAAATGAAAATATGAGATAGATAACTCAAACACTTAAATTATCAGGATTTCATGGATTAATATATGATCATGATTTGAATGATCCAAAAAGAGGCTGAAAAAATTGAGAAAATATTAGTTCACAACTTGAATTTTTTCTTCACAACAAGTGTAAGACAATTTGAAGTCATTCAATTTCTCATTGGGTGAAACACTAGAAGATAGGATTATTTGAGAATTCCTTTATCATCAAGATTGTTGGCACAGGGGCAGACCCAAGGTTCAACGCTACAACAAAGCACCAACAAAACCCTAACTACCGGCCCTTTGGGCAACACCTGTGAAGAAGATGAAGTCTTACCCAAGGTAGAGGCAGGGGTGGTTGCAAGACTCAAGTGTCTGCAACCTTATCTGGGACGCAGATATGTGATTGCAATACTTAACAGAGCACTTAGCACTGACAGTTCATTAATATTTAACCACTATCTACTCCACAGATAAAACAAAGCATCGCATCGTTCATTCAGATTTGATGTATCTAAGCACTTATCATAGAGAAGTAGGTTAGATCTAACAGATTCAGGGACTAGAACATTCATATAAGTCAGATATAACATCCATATACATCATTAGCACAAAGCATAAACATATCTATCTATCTATATCAAAGCACTTAGCAACTAAAGACATAAACACATCAACATATTGAACAAAGTAGAGCAACACAACATATATGTGGTTCACCTCCACCCTGGGGCTACGCCCACCAACTCTTCTTATTTGTTATCTTTTTCAAGCTTCTTAAAGGCACATAACATCAAAATCCTACTCCGCAGAAGAAATGATATATGCGTGCACTCTGTCAGATCCTCCTTCTTCGAGCTAGGGTAAAGCACCAAGCCTTCTTACAATTACTTGCACGTAGCTCTGCAAGTCTCACACAGTATGCATAGAGAACGTACAAAACTTCAATTACATAGATCTAGCACTTAGCCATTTGTTCTCACTACATTGCTTTAGCATCTATTTATACTTACAAACTAGGCCTAAACATGGGTAAACCCATGGGCCGACATCCCATACCTGTTACATAATCCCAAATACCAAAAGAGGCCGAGATCCCACGATATTTGCTTGGTATTGCACTTGTTCTTTGACAGGCTGTCAAAGTCCCAAAATAGGTCAAACTTGACCAAGGATCTCCCAAAACTTGGTCAAGGGACAACAAGCCCCCAACACTCACCTGTGACTCTTCCCGAGTCACTCTAATCTGGGCAGTTCTGCTTCGAAAGTCTTGAGCTTGGCTCGAGATGCTTCAACTTGTTGTTGTTCCATGACCTCTTGTTCATCAAACTCTTGGATGACTGTGTTGCTGACAGGTCCCCTCCAGGTGTTGTTCAACTGCAGTGACAACCTGCTCCAATTCTGCTCCTCGACCTTCGATCACTGTGAACAATTGGTAGGCCTTATCTTTTACAGGTTGGAGCCTCTAAGTTACTTCCATAACTCTACTCTGGATAGTGTGGATCTGTTGTTGGGTGGTGCATTGTTGTTGGGAGTGCTTCATTATTTCCACAACTAATAGGAGCTTCAGTTGCGCTTGTATCATTTCATCTTGATAATTCGCCTCTTGGAGTTCTGACTCCAGTGCCTTTAGTTTTGGATTCTCAGTGAGTTTCTCATAGGTCTTGGCACTGTGATTAGTAAGTTGCTTACATTCCATAGAAAGATATGTTATTCTCTCAACTACGCTTCAAGTAATTGCTTCTCTTTGAACCCTTACATCCTATGGGGTCTCAGGCACTACGTGGAGCTCTAAGTCTGCTATGTGTTGTTGTAGCTACTGGATAGCTTCTACGAGATGCTCTATTTGCTGCGTGACTTGATCCTTTACCTTTATTTCTACGACTGTCATAGAGCGAAGTGCTCTGCTGACCGCTTCTTTCACTTCAAGTTGCTCAGTGAATAGTTGTCCTTTTCCTTGTTGTATTTATTCTTTTTCTTCATCAAACTTTTCTTCGGGAGAAATATTTTCCCATTTTGCATCTCAACGCTACTCTACAAGTACTCCTTGCATTTTCTTCAAGGCTTGGGTGGCTTGTTCTATTTCTTCTTATGCTCGTCGAAGGTGAGCTTCAACTATATCAGCTAGTCGGTGGAGTTGGGCATGAATGATTTTAGGGGCTAAATTTCGTTCATGGGATAATTTTCCATGGTTTTTCCAAAAACGAGATTCGTCATTTTAAAAATGATTCGCCCAAATTCTATAGTACAAAATTATTTTACCTTAAAAATCGCCAAAATTTTATAAAAACTATATAAAATCCTTAAAAATTTGAATATTTTTACAAAAATATCGCCAATCATTTATAGTTGACATATGAAGGATTAGTAAGATTTGCCAAGGTTTATACATTTTAAAACAAATTTCCATCCTTAAAATCATCCCTGGAGTTGGGGTGGCTCATCTCCCAACTTTGGTTCTCCCGATGGTAAGGGCGCAGTGGAGACTGCGCGGATGGAATGAAGGGCCTGTTGTACCCCTCAAAGTTCGATTTCAATTGTATCATACATTCCTCCTACTTCGCTCCTTGTTTCTCTTCTATTTCCAGTGAAGCGGTGTTTAGGGCTGCTATGATGAAGTCAAAATCATCGGAGGTGAGGACAGTTTGCATCTTGGTCATGGTGGATTTCAATTTCTTCTAGGAAGAAGGTTTTAGGGGGGAAAACTTCCTCTTATTCAAGGGGTCAACCTCGTCTCTAGGTGGTGTTACCTCATTGGGATTTTTTTCAGCTTCTACTTTGTCATCACCCCCTTGGTCAGGTAACATTGAAGGAGTCTTTCTTGAGGTGTTGCTTAAGCTTTGGACCTCCTTAGTCTTCTTTTGTCTTCTAGATCCAAGTGGATTTTGTTCTTTATGAGTGTCCTCTGGGATATCAAGATCATATATCTCTACGGGGTTGGTGGGGATAAGGATGTCAGCGAATCATTCCTTAGTGATTTCTTTAAGGTCTTCTTCTATAAGCTTATAATATGACTGGAGCTTCTCTTTATGGTCATCTTCTCACACTGTAATGTAGATGAAGTGTCGATCTATGTTGAACTTCATTCGGGGTCAGAACCTTTGTAAGGTGTTCGGAGTCATGCGAGGGTCGGCTTTGATGGCTCGCTTTAGCTGGAGGTAGTATGTCTGAAACACAACATTCGACTGCCATTGTTTGTTCATATCATTGGAATACCACAGGGTAGCAAACTTTGCGACAAGCGGTTCAAATGGCTCGATGTCTTGGAAGGTCACTCCTTCTGGCATCTCCCAGGAAACAAATGCAATAAGGACCAGGAGTGAGCTCAAATGAAATTCATAACCCTTATCATGTGATTCTCGGAAATCTGGTTCCAACTGGTTAACTAGGTACTTCGCCTAGTTCATCTATAGGCCTTTCGCACACTTCCCTACGAGGTAAAAGACAATTTCGGTGACCTACATAGGTCGGTTCTTCCTTACTAACTTTCCAGATATCAGTCGACATGCTAGGCACACTGCACCACTCTGGATGGAAGCTTAGACTCTTTCTCCCTTCACAACATCACCATATGTATCCTTGATCTTATGTACGAGTGCACGATCTGCGACCTTTCCTTGATAAAAGTCCTGCAGGTCAGGTCCTTGCATACTTAGTCCTATGATCATGTGGATCAGTGTTGGGTCAACTATAATGCAGTGGTCTAGCCATAAGTAGCCTCCATAGTAACACAACAGTAGCAGCTTGACACATGTGTTGACTTCCTGGTGTCTTCCAAAGTGCGGGATCTTCATGACATTCTACACGGTGGACTGCACAAGGCTCATCATCCATGACTGGGGATTATCTTTGAATTCTTCCCCTTAGTTCTGGTTAGGCACTTGTATGGGGCGAGCGTACCATAGATCTTTTGATCTCCAAGTTTGAAGTCACTGAACTTCAACGCTATGATCTTATCCTGCTTTGTCTGAATTGCACGTATCTCCATCGGGAGGTACGCAGTGACCATGGTGTACTCGAATTATCTTGGCACACTATCACGATTCACCATGCTAGCCAGAGGTGGCATGTAATTGAGAAATATGGTTGGAATCCATTTTTCATTTGCAAGGTTGTGTTTATGCTTGGTTCTCTTTTCTGTTGATGGTCAGGACGGTGCAGCTGCACGAGCAGTCAACGAAGAGGCTTGCACTATTCTCGTCGATGAAGCTTGTATACATGTAGACATCAACATGACTCTTTCATTCATGAGGTCAATAAAAAATTCCTCAACAACTTTATCTGCATCGTTGAACTCATCCGACATACATGCTCGGGGTTCGAAATCTTCGGGTTCGAGGAGTAACTTAGACACTGCAATGGGATAGAGGGAAATAACACAATGATCACTCTATAAAATCAACAATTCTGCAGGCTTAGTTTCATGGTTAGCAAAAGTGTTCTCGATGCATGGTGCAATGGGATAAATAGATAAGTTGGCAATGGATTGCTGGCAACGGTCGAGAAGCCTTCATTAACTGTATTATGTCCATTATTGCATGGTCCAACGGTCTGGTGGCGAACCATAAATTCCTTTCTACCTGCTCGGGGAGGTCAAATGAATGGTTATATTGGTCCCAACAACTATATTTCTTAGCCTTGGTGAAGTGCCATGTGACGGTGTTTTGTTATCCCAACGAAGCTCCAGTTTTGCAAATTTTTGTTATACGAAGTTCCCTCTGGAACCTTTTGTAACTTGTCAATCTTAGCTCTCTTCTTACTTATCTTTCTAGCTTTCTTTCCAATGAGCTTCATCTCGATATGCCTTTTTACATTCTAATTATTATCTTCTTTTGGCATAGTTACTTCACGCTATTGATATTATTTCCTAAGATTCGAGGATGATACTTCCTCTTTATCTGGAATAGGTACTTCAATCTTCTGTGGGTCATCTAATGTTCTTGCAACTTCGATATCTGGGTCTCTAGTGTTAAATAACTTTGATCTATTCTTTTGTTCTTCAATTAAGTGTGCGATCCTTCTAGTCATGAAATCTTTTAACTCTTTCTTCTTCCTAGTAACATGGTAAATGGGGCGTTGTTCTCAATAAATTTAATAATATTAAAATCTTCCTCTGTCAGAGTTCCATTGGCATTCATAGATATCTGGGTGAGCTTTTCAAATAGGTTTATTAGCTTTCCCCTAAATATACTTATTCCTCCCAATGAGTGAGTCATAGCAGGCTTCCCTAAAAGTTTCCAAGTTCTTTTTGTCATGATATTCACCTGTGTTTCCTCATCTAGAACACATTAAATGTCGAAGTCTCCTATTCTTTCTTCAAGGAATTCTTTTTCTTTGAAGACCTCTGATAAAATAACATGTCGGTGGTCATTCATGGTTTCTTTCATCTCTAGCAATACTTTCTCTGATTCTTTCTGGGGTTTTGCCATAATCGTAGTTTCTTGATTTGCCTTAGGGTTTTCTTGTCTCATGTTCATTTCTTCAATATTAACAATCATTCTAGGGCAATCCAATACTTCATGGTCCATATCTTTGCAACAAAGAAAACTAGGTATTCTCCTAGGGCATTCCTTAGCAAGATGTCTCGGTTTTCTGCAACTGTAACAGAGGGTTAATCCTCTCTTTCTTTTAAATGATTCCCAGCTCTTTCTATACTGCACGCTAGGGTCATAGTAACTAGCCTGCAAACATTTCTTTCTAGGATCATGCATCCACTGGTTAGTCCAAACATTATTTCTATGCATAGCTAGAACATATATTTCACTATTCTTATTAGATCTACGCATATCAAACCTTCTTTCATCTATTAGTGCCCTAGTTTTCAAGCTACGATAAAATCTATCAAACATACCTAGATCCATACTTTTGAAGAAAACAATTCCACTTATCTTACTTCTACAAAGCACAACGATTTCAGATCTAGAACTTTTCAATATTCTTACCTTTATCAAAGCACAAAGAATTCAAATCTTACCTCTTTTCTTCAGATCAGACTTCTATTCTTTAGCACAGAGCTTCACAAACTAAGTAGAGTACTGCGCACTAGGGTGCCAGATCTATGCACAGATCTTTCACAATTCCAGATCGAATATTTGCATAAAGCTTCTTATTTATTAGTTCCCAACAATCACAGTTTTAGGTCGGGTCTTTGCACAAATCTTCTTCTTCCTTATTTCCTAGCAATCACAGTTTCAAGTCCTGGTAACGTAACCATTTGTTGGCACAGGGGCAGATCCAAGGTTCAACTCTACAATAGTGCACCAAAAAAACCCTAACTACCAGCCCTTTCGACAACACCTGCGAAGCAGATGAAGTCTCACCTGAGGTAGAGGAAGGGGTGGTTGCAAGACTCAGGTGTCTGTAACCTTAGTTGGGACACATATATGTGAGTGTAATACTTAACATAGCACTTAGCACCAACAATTCATCAATATTTAACCACTATCTACTCCCAAATAAAATAGAACATCGCATCATTCATTCAGATCTGATGTATCTAAGCACTTATCATAGAGAATTAGGTTATATATAATAGATTCAAGCACTAGAACATTCATATAAGTCAGATCTAACATCCATATACACCATTAGCACAAAGCATAAACATATCTATCTATCTATATCAAAGCACTTAGAAAGTAAAGACATAAACACATCAACATATTGCACAAAGCATAGCAACACAACATATATGTGGTTCACCCCCACCTTGGGGCTACGTACACCAACTCTTCTTCTTTATTATCTTTTTCAAGCTTCTTACAAGAACATAGAATCAAAATCCTACTCCGCAAAAGACATGAGATCTGTGTGCACTCCACCATATCCTCCTTCTTTCAGCTAGGGTAAAGACCCAAGCCTTCTTACAATTACTTTCACGTAGCTTTGCAAGTCTCACACAGTATGCACAAAGTACTTACAATCCTTCAATAACATAGATATAGCACTTAGTCATTCATTCTCACTACATTTATTTAGCATCTATTTATACATACAAACAAGGCCTAAACATGGGTAAACCCATGTGATGACATCCCATACCCATGACATAATCCCAAATCCTAAAAAGGACCCAAAAAGGGGTCGAGATCCCGCAATCTCTGCTTCTTCGTGTGCTCCTCCTTCGACAGGTTGTCGAAGTCCCAAAATAGGTGAAACCTGACCAAGGATCTCCCAAAACTTGGTCAAGGGCCAACAAATATATTTCAAATACATGATACACAAGACCACTAAATGAAACACTATGTAGCTTCAATACATAGATATTTCAAGGCTAGTATACAAACTATTAATATTTCAATATCCTCTTCTAAATTCTTTGGGCGATGCTTACCATATCTCTGCAATATGGATTGAGTAATTTAAATAACTCACAATGAAATTTATATGTAATCCAACTTCAAGAGAAATATAATGAAGATAAATATAATAAAACAAATAGATAAAGGAAGTGGATTAAAAAAAATCTCCAATGTGTTGACTTTTCAATAAGCTAGGCTTAAGCATGAAGTTTATTCCATTTTTATCATTTTACTTAAACCATAAACAATTTGTTGTAGCAACCAAGATCACAAGAAGAAACACCATGTACAAGTACACAAGAAGTATCCTGGGAAACCCTTCTAAAAAAGGGAAGAAAAACCAACCAATCCTTTGCTATATTCTTCAAGAGAAAGACCTCCACCACCATAAAACCTAGAACACAAAAGGGTGATCACAAACCATAGAAGACTAGCACCCTAGAGAGGTGTGCACTTTTCCAAAGAACAAGTGTTTTCTTAAATTTCCAAACTTACACTTATGATATGATTTCTCAATGGGAATTCACCTTTATATATATTAGACTGAACTTGTCAATAGTAGTGTCTATTGGCACAATGGGGTCGACCTTAATAACTCATAATATAATTAATAATTACCATATTAATTATCTTTTACATTAATTATCTTTCACTTTATGGTGGGGCTGACATGTACCCTTTACATCAAAAATAGGGTTACAAGTAAGTCTGAATCTTCTACAATATAGCAAGGGACCTCAAACACCCACTAGTGTTCAACCACTAGGGGCAAATCCATCTGTTCTCAGCCACAAGGATGTCCACATCTCTATCTCACTACATATGACAGGAGAACCAAAGTCACTAGTCCTCATCCAATAGGATCACGTTCACCTGTGCTCAGCCACAGGCACATACAACTCAATAGATCTCTTTCTCACTGCGTTACATAGGAGAATCATATGGAGTATCAAATATTCTCAACTCTCTGCACAAAAGGAGTCCAATATATCGTTTCATCTCTGTCTCGGAATGATACACCCAACTAATTGGATTCCCCACACAGGAGAACATAACATTTCATCTTTGCCTCAGAGAGGAACCACACAACCAACTCACAGGCTTCCCTACACAGGGGAACACAACATTCAATCTCCGTCTCAAAGAGGAACCACACACCCAACTCATGGTCTTCACCACCTCACACATGGGAACAATGTTCCATATCTATCTCAGAGAGGAACCAAACACCCATCTCATGGGCACACCCAACTCATGGGCTCTCTCTCAGGTCGACTCACTTAGTATGTGTCTTGGAGGATGTATCATGCAACTATAATCATCAACAGTCCCTCTCATCTAGGGAGGCATTCTCCACCAAGCCAAGTCTCTCACAGAAGTACTCTAACTTCATCTTGGCAAGCGGTTTGGTGAAGATGTCTGCAATCTTCTCATGGGTAGGAAGGTACTTCATGTGTATTATTTTCCTCTACACCATGTCTCTAATATAGTGATATTTTATCTCGATATGTTTCGATCTATCATGAAACAAATGATTCTCAGAGAGTTTCACACAACTCTAGTTATCACAATGGATACTAGTAGGATCCATATCATGATCGAATAAATCAATCAAAATTTTGTGAAGTCCCACTACTTCACGAAGTGCCACACTCAATGCTATGTACTCTTCCTCTGCGATAATCAATGCCACAGAGCTATGTTTCATGTTGAACTAGGAAACCATGGAAGACCCTAAAGTAAAAAAACAATCGGAGGTGATCTTTCGGTCCAATGTGATCCCTGCCCAATCTGCATCAGCTTATCCCTGCAGGATCAAGTCTACATTGGAGGCATATCTTAGGCCATATCCAACTGTGCCTCGTAGATATATCAATACATGTTTTTCTTTTGTCTAGTGAGTTTGTATCGACTAACTCATGAATTGGCTAAGTACATTCACTGCATAGCATATATTGAGTCTAGTGTTAACCAGATACATCAATGATCCAATCAGCTATGGATCAATCTCATCTAAATCATCATCATTCATTTTCTTCAAATCCATCACCAATGATGTAGGCATGGATTTTCATTTAGTCATATTGAACTTCTTTAATATCCCCACTATATATTTTTCTTGACTCAGGAAAAATCTCATTAGTCCTCTATCATACCTCTTGTCCCAAGAAGTAGTGCATCATACCCATATCCTTCAATTCAAAATCAAAAGTCAAAGCTTGTTTGTATCCATCAACATGACTTCCTGAATAAGTCATCAAAACCAAGATCTCGTCACCAACAATTTAATGATATAGGTTTGGATCAACAACACTCTTGTTGAAACCCAAACCTGTCAATGATCCATCCATCAGATGTAGTTTCCAACTCATGGATGGTAGTACATATGGAAGTGTATTGGGTTTACTGGATCAAGTGTCTCATCATAGACAAATCCCTCTATTTGTGGGAATCTTCTGGCTACATATCTCGCTTTTTATTTCTCGAAACTTCCATCAGCTGCATGCTTGATCTTATAGATCCACTTGGAAGCCACCATAGGCTTCCCTTCTGGTCTCGAAAGAATATATCATACATCATTATTTAAGATATGCTGGTATTATTCCATCATGGCGTCTTTCCATACATGTTCATTTGTTGCTTCTCCATGACAAGAAGGCTCAGAATCAATGAAGTGGCTCATGGATGAAGGGTGGCTCAAAAATATCTTTTTCTCTCTCAGGATGTTCCTTGAGGGGCTTGTATGTTTCTCTACCTCCTACAGAGTTTTTCGAGCATAGGAAGGTCTTTTATTCCCTACTACAATATCTCTGGGCATATCAACTAGAGAAACTGGATTGGATGGAATAATGTTTGTCTCCGTCTGAACTTCTGAAGGGGGAGAAGGCATTGTCTCACTGTCAATATCCATCTAAGATTCTCTGGATCTTTGACATGCTATATATTCTTCAAAGGAAACATATCTAATTGTCTCCATCTGTCTCTGACCAAGGATGTAGATTTGATATGTCTTCGAAGATTCACCGTTATCCCATAAATGTATCCTTTCTCCCTGAAGGGCCTATCTTGGACCTCTTCTCTTTGGGTACACGAAAATACACTCGGAACCCAAATACCTTGAAGTGTTCAATATCGGGCTTCACTATGATGAATTCTTCTTCAAGAGTTATGTTTCTTAAAAATCTGGTGAAGACTCTTCTTCTGAACATATACTATGTCATCCATGCTTCTTCCCACATAATCATAGAAGTTTCCCATCATGCATTATTTCATTGGTTTCCTCAATGATGGTTTTGTTATTCCTCCTTCTCAAACACTTTTGAATCCCTCTGAAGTATGAAGTATAACCATCTTCCTTTTTTGTTAACCTGCCTCGAAAAAGAAAACATGACAAAAATATCTCCTAAAGGAGAATAATGAGTACATCTCTAGAATAAAAACAATTTAAGAATTGTTGTCATAGCTACAACACCTAATTGTAATGTAGCAACATTTATAAATGTAGGTTACAGGCATGATAATTAAAACAATCAAACCTGTATTTTTTACTTCGAGTGTGTTGTTCCTCTGAATGCACTGAGATCCCTCTAGATTCATGACTTCAACAAAGGTTCCTTCCTTTTGTATGTATCCTCATGATAATGATACAAATAATATATACAAGTGCATACCTGAGGGTGTTGATATGTTGATGCATTCATCTTCTTGAAGTCTTGGCTTCTAGGAACTGACTTTTCTTGATCCACCAAGCTTGCCTTCCATCATGATTTTGTTCATCATATTTTTAGATTCTTCACAAACCCTTGTCAACTGGGATAGAAAACCTAACGGCTAGGCTAGGCTAACACTTTTAGGTTTTGTTAGGATTATGAATTCCAACAATAAGCCTTAATAATGTTCCAGGAATATTGGTGAGATGAAAAGGCTCCTTCAATGAGCTACAGACACCCTAAAGCAGAAAATCTACATAAGATTGTAAAACCCTTGAAACCTTAGGGCCAACATTTCAAAATGCTCGTAATTTCACTATGAGAGTCTCTGGAGGTGCGTTGGAGAAGGTCGTACTCTCCTATGCCAAAATTTTCTTCAACTTCCATGTTTTAGGGGCTGAAACAGTACATAAAAGGAGGGTCGTACATAATTGCATCAAACCCTAGAGGGCGTATAAAACTGCAGAATATAAGGACGACTTATCTTTAAATGCTTGTGAAGGGGTTCTTCAAGACCTATGCTCTGTTACCATGTTGATTTTTCAATAATATAGGATTAAGCATGACTTTTATTCCATTTTTAGTATTTTACTGAAACCATAAACAATTTGTTGTAGCAACTAAGATCAAAAGAAGAAACACCATGCACAAGTACACAACAAGTATCTTGGTAAACCCTTCTCAACAAGGGAAGAAAACCCAACCAATCCTTTGCTATATTCTTCAAGAGAAATACCTCCACCACCATAAAACCTAGCATGCAAAAGGGTGCTCACAAGCACTAGAAGACTAGCGCCTAAGAGAGGTGTGCACGTTTCCCAAGAACAAGTCTTTACTGAAATTTCTAAACTCACACTTATGATATGATTCCTCAATGGGGGATTTACCTTTATATATTAGACTGAACCTATCAACAATAGTTTATATTGACACAACAGGGCCAACCTTAATAACTCATAATATAATTAATAATTACCATATTAATTATCTTTTACATTCATTATCTTTCACTTTATGGTGGGGGCGACCTGTAACCTTTACATCACAAATAGGGTTACACATAACCCTGACTCTTGTATTATATAGCAAGGGATCTCATACACCCACTAGTGATCAGCCACTAGGGGCACATGCATCTATGCTCAACCACAAGGATGTCCACATATCTATCTCACTGCATCTCATAGGAGAACCAAAGTCACTAGTGCTCATCCACTAGGATCACGTTCACCTGTGCTCAGCCACAGGCACATCCAACTCAAGAGATATTTTTCTCACTGTGTTACATAGGAGAATCATCTGGATTATCACATCATCTCAACTCTCTGCATAGAGGATGCCAATACATCTTTTCATCTATCTCTCAGAACAATACACCCAACTCATGGGCTTACCCACACAAGGGCACATAAAATTCCATCTTTGTCTCAGAGAGGAACCACACACCCTGCTCATCAGATTCCCTCCATAATGGCACACACCATTCCATCTATGTCTCAAAGAGGAACCACACACCCAACTCATGGATTCACCACCTCACACATGGGCACAACATTCCATGTCTGTCTTAGAGAGGAACCACATACCCATCTCATGGGAACACCCAACTCATGGGCTTTCTCTTAGGTGGACTCACTCGTCCTAGAGGATGTCTCACCCAGTTGTAATCGTCAACACAATGAAATCATCTAGAACTAAACAATCAAAGGTTGATGGAGAAAATCAAAAGTAAACGGACATAAGTCTCAACCTTACGATCTAACACAATAAAATGAGTAAATTTCAATCACAACATCATTTAATTTTACTAGGGACAAAATAAAAACACAAACCTTGACCATTCCTAATGATTGCAGAATAAAAAATCAATGTATTTCTACATCGTTGCTTCTTTGAGCATTACTTCTACAACCCAAGGGATATGGTCATTAATTATAACTTCTGCATTTTTTTAATGTTTCTAATATGGATTACAGTCAATACTAGCCTAATGTCAATTCCTACTAAAAAAAATCAATGTTATAGCTTGGTTAAGAAGTTTGAAAGGTAAATTAATATTACACATTAACTCTTTTTCCTACTTGACCCTATCTAATGAATGTATTTCTTTTATTAAGATCAAATTTAGAAATAGCTTGGTTAAAAGATTTGAAAGGTAAATTAATATTTTCCATTTTTACAAAGGCTTACTTGACCATAGGTCAAAGATGTATCAAATTTAGAGATATTGAGAAATCACTCATTTGACATTGTATTCTTAAATTTAAGTTTAGCACACTCGACCATGCCTTAAGGTGTAGTCCAAATGGTCAACACAATAAATTTAAAAAACTTACTCCGAATTATAATGAGAGAAGGATTGAAATTATGGCCTACTCTAGAGTGATAATAGGAAAGGAGATATAAATGTTTATAGTAGGAAAGGAGATATAAATTTTTGAGGCCCATAGTCACATAAAAGAAATGAATCATTGATGGTGAAATCCACCTTATCAATTGAATTATAGTTATAAATAAAATTTGATTTTCGTAAACAGTAAACCATAGAGTATAGATCATTTTGGTGAAGTTAATTTGTTAAAGTACATTTCGATATACTTAGAAACCTTAAAAAAATTAATTACTTTTACGTTACTACCATTATAAAGTAAATAATAATATTAGTACAAAACAAGTTACATCTCGAAAATATCTATTCTCACACAATCTTCTAAATCTTGATGCTTTTCTCATAACCTGCCCCAACGGAAATCCACATGATAAAACAAGTTACATCTCCAAAATATCTATTCTCACACAATCTTCTAAATTTTGATAATTTTCTCATAGCCTATAGCAACGGAAATCACATGATAAAATATACCTCTAAAACCAACAAATGACAAATGATTGCTAGCGATATTGCAATAAATATTGAATAAACTACACACTGTAGACATAGGATCAATTATTATCTAGAATATATTGAGTTTAGATGCTACTAGGGTATGTATCAAAATAAAAATGCAAGATAAAAATTCTAAATGTTATTAATTTATTTTTTTCAATCACACATGTAAAATTTGATAGATAAAAATGCATCAAGATAAAAACAAATTATAAATATAATAATAATAATTATTATTATTATTTTGTCAATCACACATTTTAAAATTTCATCACACATCCTAAAATTTCACATGGTAGATTTATTCATTTATGATATTGGTTTTGAGTGAGTGAAGTTTGGGGATTGGTCATAATTATTTTCTTACTAAGCATCCACTTTATTAAAAGCTTAAAAGAATTCAATTTCCATAGAATTTGTACACTATTTCATTCATATTAATTATGGTTACCCTTTGATACTCTATAAGTTACCTTTTCCACAGGGATTCAACAAAGTCACTTGAAAGTAAAAATTTTATGATAAAAATTTAATTAGTCCACCTTTTCTTTCCGTGAAAATAGGGAAGACCATACTCATATGGAAATGGACTCATTGACATTCTAGAGGCATAGATAAGAGGGTGAAAAATGATGCTTCTTACATTAGTTTCTCATGATATCTACAATTTATCAATACCAATAAGAAAATAATCCCAGTAAGTTGACATTACTTTAAATATTACTTATGTTCATAATGGAGTAAAACCTCATACTTGAGAAAAATGCATCACCAATTGTGTGGGTATTAAAACTAATGAAAAATGTTATATATATATATATATATATATATATATATATATATAATTTATTGATGAGAGTAAGATTTGTTATGAGGATGTTATATGGGAAAACATCACAATAATGGGAATGATGTTTTCTAGCACCAATGATATCATACTCCATAATTTTACTTGAACATCTATTAAGATATGCATCTTCTTCGTTTTTCCGTGTTCTCTATAACACAATAAATACTTTAATAATTATTTTTTTTCATTAAAATAGACCAGTTCCCCTCACCTAAGGGGATTCAAATCAAGCATATACTAGCATAGAAATAGCTAAATTCCCAACAACATTAGATACACTACGCTCTCACACACACACACACAATCCTAAGGAGTATTTTGTTTGTGTGTGTTTTTAATACACATAATCCTAAGGGGTTATCTCAACTAGTTGATTCCAATGTTGTTGGTCATTTATCTATTTATATGTTTGAAGCTCTCTAATTAGGATCCCCCTAGGTGAGACACACTAGTCTACATCGATGGAATTATTAGGGATACTATCCATGAATATGGGGAAGCATCTCTTAGGTTTCCCCATGATGTTTCATTTGTAATATCTATCTATCCCCTATATGAGGAACACTAGTCTACATTAATACAGTTATTAGGGTTACTATCCATGAATATGAGGAAGCATCCCGTAGGTTTCCTTATGAGGTTTTCCTTGCAATATCTATCTATCTATCTATTAGTCTATCTATCTATCTATAAATCACTTGGATGATGATATTGTAGACATTGAGAGAATGAAAATAGAAAAAATCCTTCTCTACAAACTAGGGCATTCAATATCACAATTAATTTCCATTATCAATACGTTATTAAATAATTTGATTTTTGTTAACATAATATCAATATTTTGTGAGTCAAAATGGATTTTGAAAAATGAATAGAAAATGCTTTAATTTAGAATGATTATTGGGGTTTACTCTCAATAATCTAAATCCAATATTTTCATCTAAATGTGAATGTAAAATTGGTGGTAGAGAAGAAAGAATGTGTTTTTGGGATGTAGACACTACAAAAATACAACCTT
>SNQJ01S0030880.1:325939-363833 GCA_010110895.2 Picea sitchensis
GCATCAATGGTTCGAGGCACATGGGCATTGTAAAATGAAACGAGGGTGAATCCATGGGGTGTGTTCATGAGACAATAATGTTGACTCGTGGGTGAAGCCTTTTTGGTAAAACTTGTTCTATTTTCCCTTTTAACCGGTGTTCAGATATTTGTTGTGATCGATTCAAGAATCGTAGATTTGTTAATGGCCATTGGAAGTTAGAGAACAATAGATTTGTTCCAGAAAAGTGTAGACTCCATGCCTGAAGCTCAGACGTGAAGGGCGGAAGTTGGGGAATGGGCTTCTCAACCTGTAAATATATGTATACCTTTGATTGTACCAATGATTTCTGGTTGTACAAATGCTAGGGAATTTGAACGTTGGCATCTATACTGTATATTTCAGCCTTACAAGTTAAAACTGCTTAAGAATTATGAGTTTCTTGCAGCATATGTGGTGGCTTTGAAAAGTATAAAGTGTTAAAAGAATCTAAGTATACATTTCTAGATGAATTACTTGCACATCGTTCCAAGTGCAAAGTAGATAAATCTCGANATACTGTATATTTCAGCCTTACAAGTTAAAACTGCTTAAGAATTATGAGTTTCTTGCAGCATATGTGGTGGCTTTGAAAAGTATACAGTGTTAAAAGAATCTAAGTATACATTTCTAGATGAAATACTTGCACATCGTTCCAAGTGCAAAGTAGATAAATCTCGACAGACCATGCCCCTGGAGCTGATCCTGCATTTAAAACTCCATATCTAATGAGTACACTTGTATTGTGAGAACGACTGTTAACTGTATATCAATTATGAAGTTATTTTATTAGAATTGAAAATGCAATTATGGGGAACTGTTAAGTCTTCAATTCTCTTTATGAAGAACATAGGATAAAACACCTTGGTTGAGAATAGATTAGCACAGCTGGCTGGTGAACGCAGAAAGGATTTGGCAGGTTTAGAAAATGAAAGGCTGATTCACATCTCTCCAATATGTAATAAAATTTTAATTTTTCTTAATTAATTTGACAATCAGTTCGTCACTATAATAAATTTTAAATATGATTAAGTGAAAGTAAAAAAATAAACATATAATAGGATGTTTTTATAATAGTGAGAAAGTTAGTAGTTGAAATCACAACCATCGATTTATTGGGACGACTAAGAATATTCCCTGATTAAACATTAAAAACCTATTAAATGTGTCCATTGTCAATACTTGTATATCTTTCAGCTTAATTACAAATACTTAATAATGATTAATAATGCTGTTGTGATTAAATCCTACAAATGGAATGTCAAAAAAAAAATGCAGGGAAAATGGCCAGAGCCAGGCCGATTTCTAGCTACTCAACTACACGATGGAAACCCGGCAAGCAGTGCCTCAGCACCAAGATATGCATCTTGAGAACAAACGGGACAGTTACTAGTTACCATCTGTTGACTGCAACTTGAGCACAAACGAGACATACTATTTGTTGAGTCTAGTGTTCGATAGTAGGGAATACAACAATTTAGAAGATAGAACCGTATGGCCAAAACAGTGGGTTCGGTTGAAATGATTGATGTTCCATCGCAAAACCGGAAGGAAGTCTGAAGACTCAATCACAACTCAGAGTAGCACCAAGAAAATGGGAATTAGTGGTAATAGCCTACGGTGTTTGTAAATGATTCATACAGATCTAGTGATTCATAGTGAGTACAATTCTATGTAAAACGCACTGCACTTGTGAAGTATCAAGGAAAGAGGCACACACCTCGCTTGGAGTTTCTCCAGCCATGACATTTATCTAGGGAATTTACCTATGTTTTCTGTGTGATTGTCTTTTATGGAGTTCATCCTGTTGTTTTTTAATCTCTCTTGCTAGATATCACAGCTGAAGGAAAATTTATTCAAGATCAGTATGAGAAATCCCTCTGGCCAAGTACAGCAGCCATTACCCTCTAACAGTAGACCATTAACTCTAGGTACAAGCAAATTTTTTTGCACATTGATTTTTAATTCCGACCAACTAAAGTTTGTGTAATTCGTGTCGAGGGAGTATGTACATAGGTGTCCTCAACTACTGAAACAGGAGACATAATTCTGATTATTAGCAGTGTTGATATGTACATCCCTGAACACATTGTAATCATCAACTTTTATTCAGTTGGTAGCATTGCTGGAATAAACCTCTTGGTAGCATTGCTGGAATAAACCTCTGGGTAAGGCCTATGTAAGTTCATATTCAGCGGTGTCAGCACTAACTTCGCTACGTAGGAAAATGAAACCTCTATTCTCTGTACCGAAGCAACCAGGGACTGGTAATTTTGGATCAGTGGTATCAAAGAAAATCTTTTCTCCATGCTTGTGGATCAATTCATTCGTCTGCCAAATTGTTGTATCAACACAGTTGAATGCACCAGGGCTATGGGAGAAGCACTAAAATGGAGAAGGCAGGCAGCATTGCAGGAGATCAATCAACAAATTGAAGAAGAGAATCAAGGGTCGAGGACGATAATAAAGTATCTCGAACGGAAGTTGGATAGCCAATGAGATTTCCTTCCCAAAACCATGGAACCGGTGGAAAGATTTAGACACTGGTTTGAATACGTGGGAAATCAATCTACTAATAATTTGACCAATGAGCACTTTCCAATGTTGCCAAAACTACAATATGAACTTGCAGTGAAAATAAGAAGCTGTGAGGAAACTTTTAGAATCTGTTGAAGACGCATAGAGGCAGGCAAAGTCTTTCGCCTCAAAGAAGAGGAGTACTCAAACCAACGATGAAGTAAGTTCACCATATACCACGTTTGTATTTCCCTTTCAATTTTTAACGTTTGTATTTCCCTTTCAAATTTTATTTTTAAAATGTTGCAAAATCTTTCATAATTTAGTCCCCAACAGTAAGTGAGTAAGTGAGGATAGTCATTAACAGTTAGTGAGAATAGTCCTCAGTGGCACCGTATCCACTAATCCTAGCTGATTTTCACTATTATTCAGGAAACTTTAATCTGGTAGGTAAGAGACTAGACTTTCACTCACGCTAGATGTTTTTGGTAGTGACTCATCAATCTCGATATTAAAGAAAAATAAAAATTTAACCAATAAGAAAGAGTTTTATGTATTACTTCAAAACTAAAACATATTTTCATTTTAGATAGTATCTATAATACCCTATATTATCATGACTATGGTTACAACAATAAGATGATATGTATTCGAGTAAAAAATAGTTTTAATCCCATACATGACCATATACTATCCTACCGTACATTACATTTCACCTCTTACCCAAGAGAAATTTTCCTTTCAACTTATGTTACTAAGCAAATATTTTAAACATTTTGGAAACCTAAAAAAAATATTGTTTTTTTTCTTTGAAGATGGCTTATAATGGTCAAGCAATGAATTTTCCTTTCAACTTGGAGTACCAAGCAAGTATTTTATTTCAAGGATTTTGGAAAACCTAATAAGGATATTGATTTTTTGGGGAAGATGTCCTATAATGGTCAAAGGTTCAGTAAGGAAGGGAAAGGAATAATAAATGCTATAAAGACTAAGATAAAACCTCCATTTGTTGGTTTGGGTTTGTCGAGACACATAGATGTAAAGGAATGCTCAAACATTAAAATACAACATTCCGAGGATAAGTTTCCACCATGTAACCTTAGTATGTTTCCTAAAGAGATATATTTTTTTCTAAATAAGTCAAAGGAAAAGAGGCTTATATCATTTCAAAGAGATGATACCTTTTCAGTCCACATTAAAACATTAAAAGAATGTAGTGTAGCTCCACATAAAGGGAAACATTCAAGTGGGAGATTAGATATTTGTAAAGAATAAAATTAGAAGGTAATAGTATTTTGAAAAGTGAGTAGCATTCCGTAGAAGGAAGCATGCCCTTCATTGTAGCAAAGGAATCCACACCAAAGAATGGAAAACAAAAATTTTCAACAAGTAAAGGTAGCGACAAACCTTTTTGTTAGTGCAATGCGAGCTCTCAGGAAAACAAATAAAGATCACGCATGATCTCACATGTTTATACATTTGATAGGGAAAACAACGATGCACATTGTAGTATACCTGCACAACGTAAGATGGCCTAGAGGGTGTACGATTCCATTTTTTTCCATTAAAAATCAATTTAATAAGTTGGACATCTATAAATAATTAAGCAACCATCAACTAATTAACATTGTATGTAATGAAAATAAATATAAAAGTACCTATATTCATTCACTTCGCTAATGACTACTTTCTTGGTTCAAAACAATGCTCAACATGCATCTTGCCAATAAAAGGGGAAATTGTACTTAAAGGGCGACTCTCCATTTAGCCAATGCAATTATTTGAGGAAAAGTGCTACTCGTTTAGCAAGGTTCAAGATTGATGAGGGTGAAGGATAAAACAAATATGTACTCAAAATGTTTACTCACTTTTCTCAATATATTAAATCACAAATAAAACATACTATTTATGAGCTTTACTATGATAGAGAGACTCCCGCACTTAGAATATCAACACACCCCTTAGGTTATGGTTTGTAGGAACATCCACTCAAGATTTTGATGAATACTTGTGGCTTATTAGTACCATACTTATTACTGGATTTTCTATGAAAAAACATTACCAACTACTTTATCTCCTACTAAATAACCTCGATCATTCAACTACCATACTTAGCAGTGGCATCTAAAGTACCGAAAATAAATAAATTATAGGGCTTAATGAACATTAGTACCCTTGGTTGGTTAGGAATACTACCTGCCTCTTCTACCCACATAGATTATTCTAGCACAATTAGTAAATTCCTCTCATCCAATCACAATTGAATCACTTCTCTATCCCAAGGCATAAATTCAGACAAGTCCCCAAAACATCTAATCCTTTCACACAAGCAAAGATTCTCTTTGTCTAATCTCTTACAAGATAACATATTCCTCCTCAGAATGTATCTTGGCATTCCCATCCCGTGTAACAAAATAAACTTGTCAAAAAGTTAGGTTTCGGAGAAAAAATACATGTATAGAAAAATGGGTAAAACATGAAATACTATAATTTTTTTCTTTGACTAGACTAATTATTATTTACGTATTATTATTTACGTATTATTATTTTAGGACTGTGTTCTATATATATATGGACAATTTGGTTATAGTTGATCAAGATATTTGGTATAAATTTATTATTGAAACTCTTTTGACTTGTTTGATTTCCTAATAATATATGATGTGATGATTATGTATGAATCATGAACATGTTGAAAACTATGATTGTGTGTATGGATTTATGATCTAATATAATGACCAATATATTTGACTTCTAGTAATTATTGGTGTATTTTCACAAAGATAATGAGGATTTATGGTGTGAGAAGAACCACATGTATATGGAATCTTGAGTGAGTCAGGTTATAAAGACTCATGTTGGGGTTAGGAGACTATGTATCAAATTGAATATGATGTTTTAAGCATGCTAATATGATTTATATTGTTTTGCATAGTCTAATTTGATTCAAATATCTAGATGTGTGAAGAGACATAGATGATTATTTCTAATTAAGGTTACACATCGGCAAGTGTTGTATGGAGTAGAGTGACATGTGTACTATTGGTAGAGGATGAGTGACATCCATGTTTCCTACCTACTATCAATTCCCTTCGTGCAATAGGATGGATATTGTGCTCACCTTGTAGGTCACAAATTGATGCTCATGAGGTATAATTAAGGGGCATGCAATAATGATAGCTAGTCCTTATTACTTAGTGATTATGAGCCTCTCACCATTAGTAAATGGGATGGATTTAGCATAGATCTTACCCTTGTTACATTAATTTTCCTTCCACCATTAGAATGTGTGTACCTTGACAGGTAAAGTGATATGACCTCATCCTTGGTACTAATTATATTGGTATTGATACCAATAATTGGTATTGATACCAATAATTCAGATTCATTATTTTGAGACAAAGTATCCCTTCTGACAATAGTATTTAAAGTTATATTTTAAATAATAGGAATACACTCATGGAATCATTACTCGTATAGAAATAATTGCACTCGTTCAACTAAAAGAAATATTGTTAGTAAATTAGATTGATTTTACTAGGAAAGTTGAAATGGAAATTAAATACTAAAATACATGCATCAGTAGAAATTATTAATTTCATAGTTTAAATGTTTCTATTATTTAAAAGTGAAATGCAAGAGTGGGTAGAAATGACTAAAAATAAAAAAGTTAGTTGGGAGTTGGGTGAATAATATACACTAGCAATAATGATATTAATAATATTAATATGTCTCGTAGTTGATACATGTATTTTTATCACATTCTATAGAGGAAAATATTATGAAAGTGCTAAATATATGCCTCCCCATGCATACTTGACACATTAATATTATTAATGTGGTTGTTTCCAGTTACTAATGCACACATAGACATGGTCTCAAACAAAGTGTATTCTAATATTCAAATAGTATACCTACGTATAATATTCTAGACGATTATTCTTATTGAAAAAAATCATACATATAGATAAGTGGGAAAATATTATATACAAAACTTACAATTTATTATTAAAACTTGTATATTGTGGCCAATATTATCAATATGTAAATGATAGACAATTTATTAGAGTAAAAATGACCATCTTACAAATTTATTTTCGGAAAAAATCCTAAATATAGTCAATTGTTAAAAATCCACCCAAAAAATACCTTGTCAAAACAATAATACAATGATATTTACAAATATTAATGTTGTTGTTAAATGCCATATCCTAATATATAAACTCTAGGAGCATTATCACAATATTTTAACATCATACAACAAAAAATAATATTAATATTAAGTTTCATGTGGATTTTATTATATTAATATATAATATGGAAGTTATAAATGTATTGTTAGATCAATAATATTAAGTTAACAACATTACTTTAATAAATTGTGTGAAGATAGTTATAGAATTTCATATTAACTAATTTTATGATTAATAAATTATAAATTCTAAGGTTATCACTTATTAATTATAGACGAATCCATACGATTAATTATAAAGTTTATTGATTGTTTATTTGGTATATAACTAACCATAAAGTCATGCATTACTTTATGGTTGACCGTGGTTAAAAATATTTGATAACAGTATTAATTTATGGCTAATTTTAATCAATGGTTGTGTCATATTATGACATTGTTCTTGGCTAGCTTATGTTGCATTGTTATGTTCCTCAATTGTTATATTGCATTGCAACATTCATCAAGGGTTATGTTCCATTTTATGTTCTTGAAGGGTTATGTTGGATTTCAATGTTTCTCAATGGTTATGTCTCATTACAAAATTCAACATTCATCTCATTTGAATAATATTGCATTATGACGTTCATTAAGAGCTATGTAACATTGCAATGTCCCTGAAGGGTTATGTTGGATTTTGATGTTCCTTGGTTATGTATCATTTTGAAATTTGTCTTGGTTGACTTATCTTGAATTTCTACAATCTTTAATGATAATGTCACATTATGACATCCATCATGGTTATGTTGCGTTATGATATTGTTGAAGTGTTATGTTTGATTGTGGAATTCCTCAAATTTTATTTACAATTCAACAATTGATCCAAAGAAAAAGTATGAAATGGCACATTATGATGCTTGATACATATATTTGATTGATTGTTGTTGACTATGGTTGAATCATTATAACTAGGTTGATTATCATTGACATTAAATAAATTTGGTTGAGCATGGTTCCCTATGGTTGAGATTGAGTGACTTATGTTGAGTGTGGTTGAATATGAATGTATATTTCTAGATTCTCGAATGGTTATGCTACAATATGGTCTTCCTTAATGGTTATGTTGCATTCATTTTAGTTTATTTTGGTTGGAAATGGTTGACTATGGTTGAAAACATTTAATAATATTATTAGATTATGGTTGGCATTACTTGATGGTTACTTCACATTGTGACATTTCTCTTCATTGACTTATGTTAAATTTCTATGGTCCTCAATCATGGTTATGTTTCATTGTGATTCTCATCGAGGATTATGTCTAATTATGACATTCCTAATGGGTCATGTTGGATTTTGACATTCCCTAATGATTATGTCTCAGTAATTAAATTAAAGAGGATGGCCACATACAACAACTAACTAAATCCTAGATATCCTAAAATAGGGAGGTCAGGTGAGGACTCTAACATGCCCTCCTCCTTTGAAAGTAGTGTTTTCCTCAATAACAAAGATGAGAAATTGTTGTAGGATTATGGTTTATTCCTATGTGGAATATTTGAGTTGCATGTCTTTCCACTAAATGAATAGTTCAATAATTGTGTGATGGTGCAATTGACGCTCTGAGGTATCTAATAATTCTTCTAGTTGAAGCCAAATGGATCCTTCTTCATCAATTTCTGGTAAGTTTATTTACACCTTGCACTTCAATCCCACAACCTTCTTTAGACAAGAAACATGAAATATTATATGAATCTTGGGATGGACCAAGAAACCTAGTTTGTAGCCCACTTGTCTAATGTGTTGGATGATCTCATAGGATTTATATAACTTTGGTGTTAATTTTTGCGTTGTTTTGTCTTTTGATGATTTTTGTTTCTAGGGTTGAAGGATAAGAAACAACTAATCCCATATTGAAAAAGAGCATTCTGAGAAATGTTGGTCTACTTTTTTCTTCATTCTATTTTGAGTCATAAAAAAATTGTCCTTTATTATGTGGATAATGGATTCTCAACTATGGATTTTATGATCCACTACCTAAATATTGGAAGCAGCTAGTAAATATGAATTGAATAACATCAGTTTTCTTCCATAAAGAAATTCATATGGGGTCATTGTGGTATCTCCATGATAAGTGGTATTGTACCACCTTTCTTTCAGTTGAAGCCATTATGCCCATTTGTGTTCTTTTTAGATGAGAAGAATATCAAATAAGTTTCTAGGCACTTGTTGACCACTTAATTTTTATTTCCCAATTAGTTTTGTTGAAAATTTCATTTCTAGTTAGGTGCACTGTAATTTAAAAAACTCCTTACAAAATTTTCTATTGAATTAACGGTTCTTGTCTGAGGTAATGTTAGTGAGCATGCCATGTAACTTAAAAATATGATCAAGGAAGACCCAATAACCTAATGTGGGGGTAAATGAATGTGGTAGGGAACACATGTGGGAATATTTATAGATATGGTTGAATACCACCGTGACCATGTGTAACATCCCTCTGTTACGCCTAAGAAAAGTTGAAGCTCAAAAGGTATTTTTTTTTAAAGCATTAGGAATTTCCGTTAACACATAATTCAACATCGAATAATCAACATATTTATCCATGACATACAATTAACAGATCATCATAATTGAATAATGACACAAAATCAAAAGCATCATGAATAGAGACGTAAGATCTACTCATCACGATCAACACGAATCATCAATACTTTTAATCGATCAACTCATCATATAACTGATAACATAAGGATGACACAAGATAACATAAAGATGACATAAAGATCATAAAGATAACATGAGAATGACATAAAGATAGTACATCCCCAACCTACCCTGCAAGGTTAGGACCTCGAGGACACATAAAAAACTTTCAATCCCATGATCCAATTGATTTTAACCATTTAAAGTCTTAGGGTTGGAGACTGTTCTGAGGAGAAAGGAGGTATCTACATCCCACTAACACAATCAAATCAAAACCAACTAGCTAAATCAACAAGATCTATGATCATCAAATCCATCAACCCATCAATCCTAATCCACAATTTAACATGGTGCATGAGTAATCATGCACATAACTCATCATATATCACATTAAATCCAAGGTGCAAGAGCACTTATCAATTATATTCATGACACAAGATTCCAATCACATAAATGAAATCATTTGTCACATTAATTTCGTTTTGTGCAAAAATTTTAATATCCAACAATCAATCATTACTTCATGTCCATTGCGCACAAAATTCTAATATCTAAAACCATTGTTCATTACATCATATTTTTATTGTGCACAAGAAGTCTATTATCTGAAACCATCATTCATTATATTAAATTCCATTCGCGCAAGAAGTCTAAATACCTAAATGATCATGAATCAACATGGTTTACAAAGCGCATGATTGATCTAACTACCGAGTTAACTAAAATCAACATTCTTTTCAAGGCACACACTTAATCAATTTATTGAATTAAATAATAAATCCATAGTCCTTTCAAGTCACGCAATTAACCAAATTATGAAATAATTCATACTGAATTTGAATTGTTCAAGGAAAAAAAATAACTAAACTCAATCAATATAAAAAATTAAGGGCACAAGAGAAGTAGATCGTTCATTCATTTATTAACTAACATTAGTAGTGAAACAATAATAAATTGAATGCTAAACAATCATACAACCACCTTGCATAAGGTAAAACCCAATCACAAGAGTCATAAGAGGCTATCACTGGTAATTAATAATCTACAAATAAAATTATACCTTGCAAGACTAAAATAAGGGACAACTCCAATTCAATGCTCTTCTTCAAATTAATCTGTTATGGTTCAAGATCTAACTTCTTCAACATAGTTACAAATCAGTTATAGCTATGTAGAAATAAAAAGAAGGATACACCTCAACAAGTTTTAAGGAAACAAATAAGTAAGTATTCCACATAATGAATTGGGCATGTCTAGGATAATAATAAATAATCAAATGACTTTGGAACTGAGTTAAGTTAAACCTTTAACTAATTTGTTTTCAGTTGTTATACACTTCTATCAAATTAAGTATAGGATTAAACTCTCCCCAACCCAAAGGAATCAGGTGTAAGTTATCTTTTTTCACAACATGAGGAATAAGAAAATAACGAATCCCACTAGATGATTAAAGGAAGTATTCCATGAACTCCTACAAAGCTAAAAAGAAGCTCCCATAATAACATGAAGAAAATTTTGTTACCATTTGGGGGCCCTCCTTTAGAGAGAAGTTTGGGTGAGTGAATCAATCCAGTGTACACGACCTTGAAGTGTCGTCTATGCTAGAAGGGCATCAAAAAGAAAAAATATAAGGCTTAAAAAGGGGAAGGTGTAGCCTCAGTTAAGGAATAAAATTTGCAGTCCCTCTTTCAATAATATAGTAGAGAAAATAAAGCGAAATAAATGCAGAAAAAGGCATAACTAGCACAACCACAAATTTGTGGTTGGTCAATGCCGAAAGGATGGCTTGCAAAACCTGAACCGTCGGAAAAGAGAAACAACTTAGAGTTGGATGGAAGGAGTCGGAAGGAGTTGGATGGAAGGAGGCAGTGTGTCCAGAACATGGTTGGTGAAGGCCAAAGGTTTAGGTTGGCCTAGAAAATGAAGCCCTAATCACTCATACATGGCAATCAACTAGCCACCATAGTAAATTTTAAGTATGATTAATTAAAAGTAAAAAAATAAACATGTAAACTGATGTCTTTATAGTAAATTTTAAGCATGATTAATTAAAAGTAAAAAATAAACATGTAAACCGATGTCTTTATAATAGTGAGAAAGTTAGTGGTTGAAATCACAACCATTGATTTATTGGGACTACTAAGAATATTCCATCAATATTTAATCTTGTCCATACAAAACTGAGTAAGCATTAAAAACCTATTAAATGTTCTCATGGTCAATAGGTGTATGCCTGTCGGCATAATAATCGTTGTCCCTATTTAAGGAATCTAGTAGAAAAAACAAAGATAAATAAATGCAGAGTAAGAGCCCATAATTTCACTGGGCAAGAGATCACAAAATCGCTCCGAGGAAAAAGGTAAATTGGTGTAACCTTGGGTAAGGAATTTCGTTGTGTGAAAAGTAAGAATTTCACTGAGCTTGGTAGGGAAATTTCATTGTGTAAGAAGGTGTAAATACGCTACCCTTTGTAAGAAAAATTCGTTGTGTAAAACGATGTAAATTCAATGGGCTTTGTAAGGAAAAATTGGTTTTGTAAAAGGGTGTAAATTCATTTGGATTGGTAGGTATAATTTTTTATGTAAGAAGGGTATAAATTTGCTAGACTTGGTAGGGAAAATTTGTTGTGTAAGAAGGTATAAATTCGTTGGGCTTTGGAGGGAAAATTTAACTATGTAAAATGGAGTAAATTTGTTGTGCTTTATAGAGAATGCTAGCCAAAAATTATAGAGACAAGGTAAGGAAAAACACTGTGATAAACTGCCCCAATGTTTGCAGAGGTTAACAACCAATTCATAGAAGTAAATATCAATAAAAACGTAGAGATAGACAAGAAAATTTGTTGAGTTCATTTTCATGCAACGCAAAGCGAGTTTGAATTGAAAAAATGCAATGAATACACCAAGCCATATTGTAGGGGATAATCTAGGAAAAAGCATAGAGGAAACCATGCCATTGCAGACTTCTTCAAGGATTCGTCAGGGTCATAATAATCAAAAAACGTAGAGGGAAAGCATGCCATTGCAGACTTCTTGAAGAATTCACCAGGGTAATAATAATCATAAAAAAAAAAAGAGGGGATACGGTGAATATGTTGGTCAAGCTAGAAGGCGCAAAGCCTTTGCTTCTCAGAAATGCAGAGCAAAAGAAACCAATTTTGGGGAAATTGTGCATAAATGGAAAAACATAGAGTTTAGGGCTGAGGCGCTGGGTAAGGTATCAACGCAAAGAAAGGAAGGACATGATGAGTTGAGCATATAATTTGGTCAAGTTAAATTAGAGAGTACTGATTCTCTTATCCACTAGAAATTTGTCAAGGTAAAGAGCATTGGAAGGGCACACCAGTCGTTGGATAAATCAAAGTTTCTGGGAGAATCACTATAGGAATATCGCTACCAGGGTGGTGGGTTTCAATGTCCAAAAACAAAGTTTCAACATTCCATCATATATTTTACTACAAAAGCATCCACCCTAAATTTACAACACTATACAATAGAATTAAACTGCATTTTAATTTGAAACTTAGTGAATTCAATCTTAGTTTAGGATTACTGTAACCGAAGGAGAAGAATCTGAGGTTGTTATTCGATGCTTGTGCTCCCTCCTTTCTCTCCCTTTCTAACCATCGAGACTACACCAATACCTCCCAACCAATGCTAGGGGTACTCTTCTTCCCCCTTATCCCGTCAAGTTTCAAAGGAGCCATGTGAAAACACAACCAAAAAAATCTAGCTCCTATATCACCTCACAAGGCAGAGCTACCACTCTCGTTTTCGAGCTGGGTATCCCAACTCTCACAAGTAAAACCAACCAAGGAAATTTTGGCAACATAACTTTACCAATAAACCATGGGATAGCTCTTTCCTCTTTACCATTTGCTTTATAGGAGTTTTCCTCATGACACATTCCTCTTTCACATTTAATTCACTTTTTAATTAATTAATTTAGAATCATTCCCCCCGTACACATGTCACTCATTCCCTTAGTTTCACTAATAAATGCACCATTTAATTTAATTAAATGTCAATTTCTCTCACCCAACCTAAAAGCGCTCCTAAAATCACTCCTAGTTGTCCTGTTATTCTCTCTATTTCCTTTTTAATGAATGGTGCCTTTCTAAAACTTAGTTTTGTTTAATTTAGGAAATTTCTTTAGTTAGACTAGACTATATACCTTTCTATGCTTCCATATTCCTTTTACATTTATTTCCTTTCTTATCATAGTTTCCAATTTGACATTCTTTGCACACAATTATATAATTCAATCTTTAGATATACATTTTTACTCTTTCAATTTTTAACTTGGTTTTTCTTCATCCCCCCACCATTTATTAAATTAATTTTATTTTTAGTCTTCTTACCCACTTTAGACTTAGGCTCAAAATTTTAAACTAGACTTAGAATTTTTAAGGATATTTTATAATTAATAAAAAATACCAATTTAATAATTAATTTACGTCCGACAATGTCAAAACAAATATTTTTTTCTAGGCACCTAGGTTCATTGACTCACTTTTATAAAAAAACACGACATGCCCTTTAAGACACACTCTGTCCTCCAAGGGTTCCACTTAACTTTATTCAAGTTTTATTTATGTGACGTGCCCTTCAAGACACACAACATCCTCCAAAGGTGCCACTCGCCTTTCAGTGGTTTTGGTAGTTGTCTAACCCTTGGAGTCATTACTCCATCACATGATCTAGTAGGAGACTAAGGACCTCTAAGGAATAAGGACCCTGCCTTATTGTGTGCCCTTTAGAATATTCGTGAGTGACTCTCTCAGTCTTCCCTCACGACATCATGGATCTCTCGAACTAGGTAATCATTAACCTACAATTCGAGCCATGACAGGAGTGCTAGTATGTTGTGGCAGGGATGTTGCCAGACCTCTCCATAAATAATTGGTTGTTGTGCATGGCCCCTTTACTCCTTATATGAGTCGTATTAGCAAGCACTTGTCAGTCTGCATCCATTAACAAAACATTTTCAATGATCCATAAACATCATAACATACCCAATCATATGTCACATATGCATAAATAAAAATATTGAAACCAATACAGTCCACTCCCTGACTTGATCTAGAGTCTAAGGACGTCCATTGATGCCAGTGGCATTCTCAATCTTTCAATTGTCCTACACACTTACGGGAAACTTGTCAATAGCATCTGTTAATACAAGATATCAAATAACATAACATCATAATCCATCAACATCATCACAAGAATCCATAAGTGAAAATACATCCATATACTGAAACCTGATCACTTGCACACAAGTGTCCTGAAAGAATAATTCAATAACATGGGATCACAAGAGAGGGATGTTACATACACCCCCTATTGTTTTAAATTTCATCCCAAAGTTTCACAGTATATAAATGCAGTAAATAAGCATCTGACAAGATCTAAATGTCTAACTATAAAAAAAAAATGGAAACTGTTGTCACATATCATATGTGTACTCCTAGGTAGACGAGTGTGGACTATAATTTTCTCATTGGACCATGAATTGATTGATTTTTCAATGCCAATTTTATCGAATCCTATTGTCCAGAATGTGTATTGGCTTCGCCGTGAGCGAAACCTCATCTGACACCTGCAGGTAACTCATGTCAATCATATTTGTAGGATCACCAACATAATCTCTCAAAAATGATACATGAAAAACATTGTGCATATGCCTCAAAGAATCAGGCAAGGCTATTCGATAGGCCACAGGCCCTTTGTTTTCGACTACCTAGAAAGACCTCGCAAACCTAGGAGAGTGTTTATCACCCTTTCCAAACTTGATCAAACTCTTGTGTGGTTTCACCCACAAGAAGAATCAATCACAAACTTCATAAATACGGTCAACACAATGTGCATTGTCATAACTCTTATGTCGATCTTACACCTCTTTAATCCTTTCTCTTATCATTTAATTTGTTCTTCCATCTCCTAGATTGCTTCTGGTCCTACCAAGACCCTATCCTCAAGTCAATCCCAGCTCAAAGGCATCTGACATCATAGCCTAGAAAGAAACTTGAATGGTTCCATCTTAATGGTTCCTTGATAATTGTTGTTGTACACAAACTCTACCAGTGGAAAGATCTCTTCCCAACTCTTTTGTTGGTAAATTACATACATACACAACATATCTTCCAAGATTTGGTTCATTCTTTCTTCCTTCACATCTATCTCTATGTGATACGCGATACTAAAGTTAAGTTGGGTTCCCAAGGCCTCTTGGAAACTAGTCCAAAATCATCATGTAAACATTGATCCTTGATTAGATATGATCCTCTTAGTCATGCCATGCAATCTCACAATCTCATTGATAAAAAATATAGCAATGTATGGCACATGATATGTCGTACGCATAGGGATAAAATGTGCACTCTTCATCAGAGTGTCAACTACGAGAAAAATTGAGTTGTGCCTTGTTGTTGTCAGCATGAATACCACAATGAATTCCATCGAAATGACCTCCCATTTTGACTTTGAAATAGTGAGTGGTTGCAGTAATACTGTCATATGCCTATGTTCAGCCTTCACTTGCTGACATTCAAGACATCTCACCATGTAGTTGACTATGTCCACCTTCATTCCTTTCTAGAAGAATAAGGGTTTAAGGTCTACCCTCATCTTCGTGACTTCTGGATGAGCCATGTACACTGATCAAACTTATCAACTCGTTGTTAGGTGGTACGTAAATATATTCATTATACTTCATTTATCCTTCGTTGTCCACAGTAAATCCATCAAATTTTGGTATCAACATGGTGTCTTGTGTGATATTTTCCTTAACCTCTTTATACCAATCATCGTTGTGCTGTATAGTTAGAATATTTTTGCGAATATTTGTCTGTAGAGGTATCACCAAAAATACATGTGGTCTATGAATCTACACATCTACCACTCTCTTCATCGTTCCTTTTATGTAGGTAATCTACAAATTGTACTCGATAAGAAGTTCTGACCAATGCCTTTGTCACTCATTCAAGTCACTTTGCATAAAAATGTGTTGCAAACCATAATGGTTTGCTTTTAGTTTGAATTTCCATCCAATCAATTAGTGTCTCCATACTCTCAGGGCATACACAATGGCCAAAAACTCCAAATAATGTGTCGCGTAGTCCTCCTCATGCTTTCTTAACTTCCTTGAGGTGTAAGTGATCACTCAACAGTCTTGCATCAAGAGTCTTACTAAGCCTTCCTTGGATGCGTCTGTGCATACCAAGAAATCCTCGTCCATGTCAGGGACCTTTAGTATCAATGCAGTTGTCAACAATTCCTTGAGCCTTCAAAATGCTTCCGCACATTTCTCGGTCCAAACAAACTTCTTGTTTTTATTCTGTAATTCTGTAATCGGATTTGCTATCTTTGAAAAAACCTTTAATGAATCGTCGATAATATCAAGCTAAACCCATGAAGCTATGTACTTATAGTACATTCATCGGCGCAGGACATTCCATAATATCCTCTACCTTTGTTGGATCCACAACGATTCCTTTGCCGGAGATAACATGCCCTAAATAATGAATCCTCGATTGATAGAAAGAGCATTTCGACAATTTCCTGTATAATTTGTTCTCTCGTAAACACTGTAGTACAAAGAGAAAATGTTCCTCATGTTTTGTGTCATCTGATATATATCAAAATGTCATCAATGAATACTTGAACAAATGTGTCCAAGTACTCACGAAGCACCCCATTGATCAAGCTCATGAATATTACCCCTGGGATGTTTGTCAATCCAAACGATATAATGGTAAAATCATAATGTCCAAACCTCGTCTTGAATGTGGTATTACGAATGTCTTCCTCCTTGGTTCATTACTGGTGATACCACGATCTCAGGTTTATCCTCGAAAACGCCATCATGCCTTTCATTTGATCAAACAAATCGTCTATTCTTGGAAACAGATATTGGTTCTTAATCATTGCCTTGTTCAATTGATGGTAGTCAATGTAGAGTCTCCATGACCCATCCTTCTTCAGTATCAAAATAACATGCACACCTCAAGGTGACACACTTTGATGTATAATTCCTAGCTCCAACAACTCCTTTGGTTGCATTTTCAATTCTTGTAACTCAAGGCTCGACATATGATAAGACATTCTTACTATTGGTTTAGTTCCAAGTTTTAGGTCAATGGTAAATTCCATCTCTCTTTTGGGAAACAAACCTAGTAACTCTTCTTGGAACACGTCTGCAAACTCTCATACTACTAGAAGGTTTTCTAATCCTTCTTCCATGACTTTGTCGTTAAGCACTAGGATTGCATAAAGCTTTCATTCTTTGCTCATACTCTTCCATCGTTGTAGGGAAGAGATGAACCTTAGGGAAACTCCCTAGTTTCTTCCAAAAATCACTCGTCTTCGTCCCTCGTCATCAATCAAAATCAATCGTTTCATATTACAGTTGAGTATCACATCATGCGATTCCAACCAGTTCATACCGATCACGATGTCATAACATCCTAAGATCATGACATATAGGTTGGACTTCGTTACAAAATCTCCCAGGTTGAGGCTACAATCCATAACCTTTCCTCCAACCTTCTGCTGGGCTCCCCAAGCCATTTCCATGGAGCTAAACTCATATTGTTCAACTTCCTTTACCTTAATTCTTTTTTTCACTACACAAAAAATAAAGATTTTTGTAGCACCGATATCTATCAAAATACTAAAGGTCTAGTCAGTGACGGTACTTGACATCTCGATCATAATAGACTAGTGCTCGGACTAACGGTTATTCATCACTGCATGAATCTAGTGGGTCTTTCCCAAATATTCTACTATAGTGTTTCTGACTGGCTCGGATGCTCTGTCCCTCTCAACCATATATTTACCCTAGTAATGTGGCTCTCCACATGTCCAACATTCGGTCTTTGGTCTATTATTCCTAGTCCCGGAAGTAGAAGTTGATGGCCCACTAGCTTGAAACCCTAGTTTGTTCTATTGAACATGCTTGAACTATTGTTGTTGTGGATGACGTTGTTGTTGGTGTTTTTTTTCATGGTGTCATGAACGTGGATCCTCTCAGAGTTCCTTGATACCGTGATGGGTGTCTATTTGGTGTCTAATGATGTTGCGCACCCGATGTCACCTATCTCATCAGTCTAGTAGGATTTCTGCTCTGAACCCTGCTGATCAACTCTTCCTCAGCTATGAGGGCCTTCTGGACAACATCGTGCACCTTTTGAGGCATTAGGATACTCACTTTCATACGAATGCTAACATTAAAGTCGAACAAAAACTTGTTGACCTTGAGATTCTCGGTGTTCATATGTGGAGCATACCTAAACAATTCTGTGAATTGGGCCTCATACTCCTTCACCATATGACCACCCTATCACAAGGCATTGAACTCATTAAGTTGGCTCTCAATGAATTCCTATGACAAATACCTCTCCCGGAACCACTCCTCAAAAAGTTCCCATCACATGTCTTCGACGACCATGTTCAGTTATGGTTGGAGCATCTTCCACCATATAAGAGCACTCCCCTTCAGTTGAAATATCGTGATGCATACTTTCATGTTGGAGGTTTATTCGTGAAGTGTGAAGCACATTGCCATGTTCTCCAACCCTGCCTCGGTGGATGTGTTGTCCGTGGCACCCAAGAACTCAGGAAAATTGACCTTCTCGAGTTATTTGTGAATGCTACTAGGATCAGTTGGGGGGCGTTGTGGACCCTTCGAGGGTATAGGAAACTTGGACTCATCTCTATCCATACAGTTAATCAAGGCCTCTAAAATCCTATGAAAGGACCTCAACAACCCAACCACATCCCCCACAACAATCTACTCATGTCCAATGACCTGTTCTTCTCCTTGGAAGCTATACCCCTCTAGCATGGATGCTAGTTGAGGCATCTTGCCTCCTGCCCTAGCACCATGTCGTGTACCTCTACGTAATCCTCTAACCATGATTACCTACAAGGACACAATTCAATTTAATTAGTGATAAATCATTAATCAAGTGTTTATACAGTGGAAGTCATAATGATCCATAGTCACACAGTTGAACTCACTCTTATACCATATGTAACATCCCTCTGCTACGCCTAATAAAGTTGAAGCACAAAAGGTAAACAATGTTTTTTTTTAATCATTAGGAATTTGCGTTAACACATAATCAACATTGCATAATCAACATATTTAGCAACGACATATAATTAACACATCAACATAATTGAATAATGACACAAAATCAAAAGCATCATGAATGGCAACGTAAGATATATTCATAATGATCAATAGGAATCATTAACACTTTTAATCACTCAACTCATCACATAAAGATAATCTTTAGATAACACAAGGATGACATGAAATAGAATAACGATGACATAAGGATCATAAATATAACATGAGAATGACATAAAGATATTATCCGCCCAACCTACCCTGCAAGGTTAGGACCTCCAGGACACATAAGCAACTCTCAAGCCCAGGTTACAATTCATTTTAACCATTTAAGGTCTTAGGGATGACGATTGTTCTGAAGAACAATGAGGTGTATACATCCCACCAACACAATCAAATTCAAACCAACTAGCTAAATCAACAACATCTATAATAATCAAATTCTTTAATCCATCAATCCTAATCCACAATTTAACATGGTGCACAAGTAATCATGCACATAACTCATCATATATCACATTAAATCCAAGGAGCAAGAGAAGTTATCAATTATATTCATGGCACAATATTCCAAGCACATAATGCAATCATCTAGATCACCTTAATTTGATTTCACGCAAAAGGTTTAATATCTAACAATCATTCATTACATCAAGTCCGTTGCGCGTAAAAGTACAATATCTAAAACAGTCATTAATTACATCATATTTACATTGCGCACAATAATTCTACTATCTAATACCATCATTCATTACATTAAATTCCATTCACGCAAGAAGTCTAAATATCTAAATGATCATGAATCAACATGGTTTCCAAGGCACGCGATTGATCTAACTACTGAGTTTACTGAATTAAACAATAAATCCATAGTCCTTTCAAGTCGTGTGATTAACCAAATTCCAAAATAATTCATACTCAATTTGAACTTTTCAAGGCGCAAAAGCAACTAAACTCAATCAATATAAAAAATTAAGGGCGCAAGAGAAATCAATTGTTCATTCATTTATTCAGTAACATTAGTAGTGACGCAATAGTAAATTGGATACTTAAAAATCAGGCAACTACCTTGCGTAAAGGTGCAACCCAATCACAAGAGTCATAAGAGGATATCGGTGGTAATTAATAATCTACAAATAAAATTATAAATTGCAAGGCTAAAATAACGAACATCTCCAATTCAATGCTCTTCTTCAAATTAATATGTTATGGTTTAAGATCTAACTTCTTCAACATAGTTACACATCAGTTATAGCTATGCAAAAATAGAAAGAATGATAACCTCAACAAATTTTAAGGAAACAAATAAGTAAGTATTCCACACAATGCATTGGGCATGTCTAGGATAAGATTAAATAATGGAATGACTTTCGAATTGAGTTAAGCTAAAACTTTAACCAATTTGTTTTTAGCTGTCATGCAATTCTATAAGATTAAGTATAGGAGTCAACTCTCCCCAACCCAAAGGAATCAGGTAAAAATTAAAAAAAAATCACAACACGAGGAATACGAAAATAAGGAATAAGGAATCCCACCAGTTGACGAAAGGAATAATTCCATGAAGTCCTACAGAGCTAAAAAGAATCTCCCGAAATAACATGAAGGAAATTTAGTTACGGTCTGGGAGCCCTCCTTTAGAGAGAGGTTTGGGTGAGTTAATCAATCCAGTGTACATGACTTTGAAGTGTCGTCTCTGCCACAAAGGAATCAACAAGCAAAAATATAACTCTTAAAAAGGGGAAGGTAGAGCCTCACTTAAGGAATAAAAATCGCAGTCCCTCTTTCAGGAATCTAGAAGAGAAAATGAAGAGAAATAAACGCAGAGAAAGGCATAATAATCGTTGTCCCTCTTTAAGGAATCTACCAGAGAAAACGAAGAGAAATAAACACAGAGTAGGCACCAAGAATTTCGCTGGGAAAGACATCACAAAATCGCTGGGATGAAAAAGGTAAATTCGCGTAGCCCTGGGTAAGGAATTTTACTGTGTGAAAAGGAGGAATTTCGCCGAGCTTGGTAGGGAAATTTCGTTGGGTAAGAAGGTGTAAATCCGTTGGGATTTGTAAGGAAAAATTCGCCGTGTAAAAGGGTGTAAATTCGCTGGGCTTTGTAAGGAAAAATTCGTTGTGTAAAAGGGTGTAAATTTGTTGGGCTTGGTAGGGAAAATTCGTTGTGTAAGAAGGGTGTAAATTCGTTGGGCTTGCTAGGGAAAATTCACTATGTAAAAAGGTATAAATTCGCTGGGATTCGGAGGGAAAATTTTGCTATGTAAAATGGAATAGATTTGTTGGGATTTGTAGAGAAGGCTTGCCAAATATTACAGAGACCGGGTAAGGAAACACGTAGTGATAAACTGCCCCAACATTCACAAAGGTTCACAAGCAATTCGCAGAGGTAAAGATCAGTAAAAACGCAGAGATAGACAAGAAAAAATGTTGAGTTCATTTTCATGCAACGTAGAGCAAGTTTGAATTGAAAAAACGCAAGGAATACTCCAGGCCAGATTGCAGGGAATAATCCATGCAAAAACGCAGAGGAAACCATGCCATCGCATAATTCTTGAAGAATTTTCCAGGGTCATAATAATAAAAAAACCAACACAGAATTCTTAAAAGATTCGCCAAGGTAATAGTAATCATAGAAAAAAAATGTAGAGCGGATAAGGTGAAGACGTTGGTCAATGCAGAAGGCACAGAGCCTTTGCTTCTTGGAAACGTAGATCGGAATACACCAATCGCAAGGCAATTGTAAATAGAGGGAAAAACGTAGAGTTTGGGGTTGAGGCATTGGGTAAGGTAGCAATGTAGAGCAAGCAAGGACATGGGTCAATGAGCATACAAATTGGTCAAGGTAAAATGGTGAAGACTGGCGCTCTTAGCCACTAGAAATTCGTTAAGGTAAATAGCACTAGAAGGGTGCACCGGTCGTTGGAGAAATCAAACTTTCTGGGAGACTCAGTCTAGGAATATCGCTACTAGGGCGGTGGGTTTCAAGGTACAAAAACAAAATTTCAAACATTCCCTCATATCTTTTACTAGAAAATCATCCACCCTCAATTTACAACATTATACAATAAAATTAAACTACATTTTAATTTGAAACTTAATGAATTCAATCTCAGTTTAGGAATAACGTAACCGAAGTCGAAGAATCTCAAGTTGTTATTCTGCGCTCGTGCTCCCTCCTTTCTCTTGCTTGCTAACCATAGAGGTTACATCGGTACCTCCTATCCAATGATAGGGGTACTCTTCCTCCCCCTTAGTCCCCCTAGCCACGAAGGGGCCACGCACAAACACAACCAAAAAAATCTACCTCCCAACTCGCCTTGCAAGGCAATTCTACCACTCTCTTTTTCAAGTCAGGTATCCCAACTCTCACAAGTAAAAGGTGTCAAGGAAATTCCGACAAAATAACTTTACCCATTAATCGTGTGATCCCTCTTTCATCTTTACCACTTTCTTTATAGGAGTTTTCCTCATGATGCATTCCTCTTGCACATTTAATTCACTTTTTAATTAATTAATTTAGAATTGTTCCCCCCTTATACTTGTTACTCGTTCTCTTAGTTGAACCAATAAATCCAACATTTAATTTAATTAAATGTCAAATTCCCTCACCCAACCTAAAAGTGATCCTAAAATAACTCCTAGTTATCCCTTTATTCCCTCTATTTCATTTTTAATGACTGACGCATTTCTAAAACTTAATCATGTTTAATTTATGAAAGTTCTTTAGTTAAACTAGAATATATACCTTTCTATGGTTGCATATTCCTTTTACATTTATTTCCTTTCTTATCGTAGTTTCCAATTTGGCATTCATTGCACACAATTATATAATTAAATCTTTAAATATACAGTTTTACTCTTTCAATTCCTAACTTGATTTTTCTTCAGCCCCCCACCATTTATTAAATTAATTTTAGTTTTAGTTTTCTTACGCACTTTATACTTAGGCTCAAATTTTTAAACTAGACTTAGAATTTTTAAGGAGATTTTATAATTAATAAAAATTACCCATTTAATAATTATTTTAAGTCCTACAATGCCAGAAAAAAATTGTTTTCTAGGCACTTAGGTTCATTGACTCACCTTTATTAAAAATAACGACATGCCATTCAAGATGCACTCTGTGCTCCAAGCGTGCCAATCGTCTTTATTCAAGTTTTATTTATGCGACGTGCCCTTCAAGACGCACTACATGCTCCAAGGGTTCCACTCACCTTTGACTGATTTTGGTAGTTGTCCAACCCTTGGAGTCAATACTCCATCAGGTGACTTGGTGAGAGACTAAGGGCCTCTAAGGAATAAGGACCTTGCCTTATTACGCATCCTTTAGAATCTTCATGAGAGACTATCTCAGTATTCCCTCACGACATCGTGGATCTCTTGAACTGAGTAATTGTTAACTTGTAATTCGAGCCATGATGAGAGTGCGAGTAGGTTGTTATAGGGCAGTTGCCACACCTCTCCCTCAATAACTGGTCGTTGTGCATGGCCCCTTTACTCTTTATGTGAGTCTGATTAACAGGCACTTGTTAACCTACATCCTTCAATGAAACACTATCAATGATCCATAAACATTATAACATACCCGATCATATGTCACATATGCATAAATACAAATATCCAAACCAATATAGTCCACTCCCTCACTCGATCCATAGTCCAAGGAGGTCCATTGATTCCAATGGCATCCTCAATATGTCAAGTGTCTTTCACACTCAGGCAAAACTCATCAATAGCATATGTCAATATAAGATATCAAATAACATAACATCATAATCCATCAACATCATCACAAGAATCCATAAGAGAAAAGACATCCATATACTGAAACCAGATCCCTTTCACGCAAGCGTCCTCAAAGAATAATTCAATAACATGTTCTCTCAATTATTTCAATTACTTAGTTAGTTCAATTGATTTAGGTAGTTAGACAATTACAACTACTTTGTAACATAATCATAAATATAAATAGACATGCCCAATCAACAAAGTTCAGGTGGTTGATTATCTGTTGTGATATAATAATGTGATTAATGTTAGTCTCTCCATTACTTTGTTTATTCTTCTATATCTTATCTGTATGAATTATTATATATTAGTGCATTATGTTATATTGATTTGTGTGAAGGACTAATGATAAATTCTACCTACAATCCCCTAGATTACAACATTGCTTATGTTGTAGTAGTTGTTGAAGCTGAGCGTGTAAAATGATGCATATATAGATGTTGAATTTATAAGAGACACGTGAGTGGTGGGAGAGAAAGATTAAAAAATATTTGAATAATTACACATGCGAAAATCGATTTACATTAGCATACGCAAGATCACACTTCTTCATAGAAACCCATGAAATTTATTGAAGCAATTCCTGAAGAAATTAAAAAATACATTAACCAACCTACTAATGAATAAACTAAAAGGCAATGGATGGTTAATTTCCAAAATAGTCAATGGAGGTCACACGAATTTTCATGTGTGGGTCGAAATATTTTCTAACAAGTACTATGAGAAACAAGCAATTGAGGAGCAAATGTTAGTCAATAAAATAAAATAAAAACTTTATGATGATTTTCATGAAGGGTTCTTTTTCACGATAACATCCCTGCTACATAAATTCCTATTATATAGAGGCATCAATGATATTGTGGAAAGGAAGAAACTCCTTAGAGCACCTCCACCAAATATCAACTTGGAAACAAAACAATGAACTTGGAAAAAACATCTAGAAGCCAATTGCAAGAAGAAACAAGAATATTGGGAGTGTTTCTTAAAGAAATAAATATGGAAATGACTTGCATGTTCACTAGCCAAGAATAGTCAATATCGGTGCTAAGGGGTGTTGTCTGTGGGATGACTATATAATTCTAGTCGACTTGTGCTATAGAAGTAATTATACAAGTAACTTGAAGGAATTCAATCGAAAGGAATAAAACATATAGAATAGATAAAGAGATAGAAAGAAGAACTACAAGAAGAATGTAGTATTGAAAGCCTTTGATTGACCTTCAAAAAATAGAATGGAAAAAATGAAAGGACGCAACAGAACATGCGATAATGCACAAGATATAAGGAAGTCAATTCGAGAGAAAACCTAGGAGTGACAGATCACCGAAGTACATGAGTAGTTTGATTTTGGCAACAACCAACTATATTTGGAACTAGAAGCATCCCCAACAACTCCTGTAAGGAATGAGAACTTTCATTTGGTTGAGGTATTAGTCGGTTCTCTTCAATTAGAAAATGAGGGTGAAAGAATGGATGTAGATGACTCAATACCTACAATACGATGATATTTGTGTTGGAACATCAAGTATTGATGATTCATCACATATCTCATGGGTTCAGTAGGTCGATATTTTGACCTACATCTGGATATAGTCAGTTGGGTGATTTACCAACACACCGCATAAGTCAATCAAGTAGTTAACATTCCTATCAGTTGGAAATTTGAAAAAAAATTAAATATAGTTGGGTGGTGGACTGACCAACCCAACAATCGACTATGAGATCGATGCCTAGGAGGGTGATTCAAGCATCCTTGGCGAATTGACTCAACAAAGAGTATTTGGTGAGGTCAACTCTAATAGTTGATGGTTACATGTCGACAATATATTCTAGATTCTGTGGAGGTTAGTTAAAGATAGAGACTATAAAAATGGACCCCGTGGGTCATTATCATCATCAAACATTGTGTAACAGATCATGTGGATCAAGATGTGCAAAATGCACTGTGATTTTCTTATCACAATATGCTTTGCTTAAGCGTTGTAATAGTGTCTTTAGAAACCACCTATATTTTCAAAAAAAAATTGTTCCTCTTCGATTATCTATAGAATTAGGTCATCTCTTTCATGTCATGTTTCACCCTATTCCTCAAAATGGTATCAGAGTCAATAATTTAAACCTTGACCTATTATCTACAAACCTTGTTGAGTTAGATTTGTTATGTGATTGAATCTGGGCCGGTGGTTTGTTGATCAAAACTTATTGAAATAGAGAATTATGTCTATATATCAAAAATGGATTGAAAGGTTTATCATGTTTTTTTGAATGGATCAAATTATGAAGTATGGGAACCATATATGAAAAACCTACTTAAGAGAAAAGGACTTTGGTAGTATATGAAGGTTGCAATTCTAGATACGAGATATGACCTACTAAATTTCATTGTTGATGGAAAGAAGTATGAGACTATAGGGGTCATTATGACTTACATATCATGTGATATTTTCTTTAACCCCTGTGAATTTTAGTTCCGTCATCAATTCTCAAAGAATTAGAAGTTGTTGTTCGACCGAGTTGATGAGAGCCATGTCATGCAGCTGGAAAAAGAGGTGATCTCTATTAATCCTCATTCCTTTGAGAGAATGGAGGGCTATTTGGCACATGTAAAATAACTCCAGTTGATGTTGGGAGAATGTGGAAAAAACTATAAGAAGGATGGAGAAATCATTGATCTAGTCCTGGTGAACTTGAGAACACCATTCGAGGTGTTCAGGTCAAATTTCCCCACCAAATGGAAAGCATGCAAGGAAGATACTAAGGATTTCACCTTTGAATATTTTTGTGCTCTTTTGATTACTTATCAACACATGTTTATTATATAAGGAAACCTTGGTAGTAAACATGAGTCCCAGTTTCTCAATTTAAAGGGAAAGATGGATCCCAGGGATAGAGGATGGTTTAATGCCACTACAGAGAAACATGTGTACCATGACCAAAAACCTCATAGATAGGAATATGCGCCAACACAAAATATGAATAAGAAGACGTGTTAGTACTCTGGAAAGTATGGAAATGTGGAGAAAGCCTTCTATAAGAAGAGATACAATTTATAGGATAAGTTTAAACGCCCTGAAGGAGATGTTTTTGTTGTTCATCAACTCACTGATAATTTCACCTTCCAAGTTGGGACTTCTCAACCCTTGTTGTCTCATTCTACACAAAATGAATGGGTAGTCCACTCTAGGTGCACTCACCACATGGCTAAGGATATCTCTTTGTTCATGAGATTGAATAAAGTTGGAGAGATAAAAATCTATGTTGATGATGTTTTTTCTTTGGATGTTGCTCGTAAGGGTGATGTTGCTTGGAAACATGGGAAGATTTTCGACATCTATCATATGCCAAATCTCAGTGAAAAAATATTTTTTGTTGCTTAGTTGACATAGATAGATAATATTGTGGAATTGTTTCCATATTGATTCTATGGTCGTGATTAGAAGAAAAGTAATTTGATTGTATCTAGTGGGATTATCAACCTGATGAACAATTTGTACAAGGTTCGTGAATCGACTCGACCTGAACTTGAACTAACTCCACTTGTTTTTCACACTGATGAGAGAAGTGGAATTTGGCATGAGTGACTTGGATATCTAAATTTCCAAAGTCTACATGCACTGTCAAGTCATAATATTTTTGTTTGTTTTCCCAAGGTGTTTCCTCCTAAAGGAGTCTACAATGCCTTTGTTATTGGGAAGAATCATTAGGCACCATTTGAGTCTAGTAAAACATGGAGAGCATGAAACCTACTAGAATTGGTTCATAGTGATGTCTGTTGGATCACCCTACCTTCACTGGAATGTGAAAGATACATTTTAACTTTCATTGATGATTTCTCTCGCTTTACATGGGTATTTTTTTTGAAGAATAAGAATTTTGTCTTTTAGAAGTTCAAGGAATTTCAATCCTTTACTGAGAAGCAATTTGGATGATCAATCAAATTCTTTAGATCAGAAAATGGTGGTGAGTATGTAAATCGACCTTTCTAATAATACCTACTTCGATTTGGTATTGACTGGCAACAATTGGTTCCTCACACTTCTCAATAGAATGGTGTTGCAAAATGCAACAACTAGGCATTGGTTGAAATGGAAAAATCTCTTTTGTAGGATAAGACATTCCCCTTCACTTCTGGGATGAAGAAATATACTATGAAAATTATCTTCTCAATCATATATTGACTCAAGTTGTTCCTTCCATGACTCTAGTTTAATGATGGTATGGGAAGAATCCTTCAGTCGATCACCTCTGTGTGTTTGGATGTGTTTCCTAGGCTCAAATTCCTAATTATTATAGAAATATGTTGGATGAAAATATCCATGCTTTCATCATTATGGGTTACTCTAAAGATTTGAAATCCCATTGACTATTTGATCTTCTCAAATGGAAAATAATTATCACATGTAATGTATGATTTGATGAGATGTATTATGGCATTAAGTTGTTAAATTCCTTTTTTTTATTGCTACAAGATGATCCCTTTCATGTTATCTTTGACACTGGTTCTCATGTTCCATCCTTTACTCCATCAACTTAACATTTGAACTTTCTCCCTCATCTGAATAGACCATCAACCTCTAAGTCGACTAGCTTGTGATCCTTTCTTTCGGTTGGTCCACCAACTGAATACCCTCCAAATTTTGATCGACCTACTAAAGTAAATTGAAGTTCACTTATTTCTTGTCTACCAAGATGGGCTACTAAGATAATTGAACTTGTTGGCGCTTATGTTGGATATGCCCATTGTGGATGACATAATCGAATTCAGAAGGAACATGTTAGCATTGTGTTGATGAATCATCTATTGGAAACCTATGATCTTGTTAGCTACTGATATGTTGAAGGATGACCTGAATAGGAGTAGGCCATGAACAATGAAATTTATTCTTTGTCGAAGAATCACACTCGAGACCTAGTGCCCCGACTGTAAGGAAAGAAGATTTTGAAGTGTCGATGGATCTACAGGACCAAATTTACCTCTAAAGGTGTTTTTGAGTGACATGAATCACACCTACTTTTAAAGGGACTTTCTCAACAAGAAAGAATTGACTACACTAAAAAATTGCCCCCTGTCGCAAAGAGGAAATCTATTCAATTGATTCTTTTCCTTCCTTCTCATTTTGGATGGAAAATCCATGAGATGGATGTGAAGAGTGACTTTCTTCATGGAGACTTTTCTAAATAAATTTTCATGGAACAACCACATAGCTTTGTGATATATTCTAATTTGGTGTGTAGACTCAAGAAGTCTCATTATGGTTTGAAGCAGGCTCCCTGATCCTAGTATGCCAAGATCGATAGTTTCTTTCTTGGATTTGGTTTCAAATGATGTGAATCTAATCATATCTTGTATGTAATCCATACCAATAGATACACTTTGATTGTTGTTGTGTATGTATATTACTTACTCATTACTTGAAATAATAGTTATGTCATTCTTAGATTGAAGAAACAACTTCCTGACTCCTTTGATATGATAGATTTGGGTACTCTGCATTATTTTTTGGGTTGTCAAGTATTACTACTTTGTGAAGGATTTTTCATTTCGCATTCTCAATATGTGATGGATGTCTTGACATGTTAAAATACAATTGATTCCGATCCTTGTGCTACTCCTTTCTAGTGTAGAGTAAATTTTACTAAACCTATCAAACACTTGTAATCGATGCTACACTCTATCGACAATTGGTCGGTAGTATTATTTATCTTACTCATAGTTGACCTGGGATTTAATTTTCTATTAGTGTGGTTTCTTAGTTTATGTAGGAACTTAAAGAAATAAAATGGAAATCATTCAAACAAATTATTCACTATCTAAAGGGTACCACTCGATTTGGTATCAAGTATTGTCGAAGTTGAGATTCGCTAGTTGGATACACCGAATCTCACTGGGCTGGTGACAATGATTCTTGAAAGTCCACTTATAGCTATGTGTTTTTTTATAGCACTGGACCTTTCATGTGTTCATGCAAGAAAAAAAAAGCTAGTTTTTTTATCAACTAAAAAAACAAAATATTGAGGCATCCTTCAAGAAGGTACTAAAGCAGTTTGGATTCACCAAATTTTGTGAGAGATTGGAGTTCTTATTCATACCTTGACTACAATGTACTATGATAATGAGAGTTCTATACAGGCTGCTAACAATCCTCTTTCCCACAATAATATGAAACATGTTGAGCGCCAAACATACTATTTGAGACAATTGGTTCATGAGAACATTATCTCTTTTTAATATTGCATAACAATAGATAAATTTGTTGATATCTTCACCAAAAACTTAGTTGAAGATAGATTCACCAAGCTCCATATGATTCTTGGGCTTCAGGAAGATGCAATTATGGGGGGGTGTCCTAGTGACATAATTTCACCTCCTGAAACTCTTGAGTTGTATGTTGATGGGGTGGTGTTGGAACATCAAGCATTGATGGTACATGACACATCTCCTGGGTTGATTTGGTTGAGAGGTTGACATAAATATGGATACATTCGGTTGGGTAATCAAGTGGCACACCACATTATTCAGTCGAGTAGTTGGCGTGCATGTCAGTCAAAAATTTGACCAAAATTCGAATATAGTCGGGTGGTGGATCAACCAACCTAGAAATTGACAAAGAGTTGGACACATAGGTGGTTGGGATGATCATCCTACTCGAGATGACTCAACAAAGTCAATTTGGAAAAGTAAAATCTAATAGCCAACATTGACATGTGGAAAAGATATTCCATATTTTTTGGAAGTTGGTTAGATCTTGAGACTATAAAAATAGACCCATTCGGTCATTATCATCATCAAATATTGTGTAATAGATAATGTGGATCAAGATGTGCAACATGCATTTTGATGTTCTGATCATTGTATGATTTTCTTAACTTTTTTAATGGTGTCCTTAGACACCACCTGTATCTTGGTGTTGTTTTTTTCCTCTTAGATTATCTACATATATGTGTGATTTGTTTCATGTTGTGTTCCACCCTATTCCCAAAACACTCTGATAATTGGAAAACTAAGTCCGTAAATCCATGAATTCCTTCATCAAAGATTGCATATTGATTGAGAACCCTCCTCGGTGTGGTATAAAATGGATGGCCAAGGAAATTTAAGAGATCAAATTTTGATTGAGATTCCTCTACTAGACAAAGTTGGGTAGAAAATAAGAGAGATGCAAGTATTCACCTACATATGAAGGATCTCAAGGACACTTCCCCCTTGTTGAATTTGTTAACTACAGAAGAATATACAGATTCATTGAATAATTATGATGACCCAACACACCCTCTAGAGAGGAAGTTCATTGAATATATAGATAAAGGGTGTCAAATGAATGATAACTGATACTCAAGTGTGAAATTTCAAGTAATTAAAGAAAGCAAGGAGACTTAAACACTAGTTGATGCATTGGCCAAGAAATCCAAAATGAATTCATTGATACATTTTACTACCCAATTCAAAGCATAAGTGTCATCATAACTAAATATTCTAGTCAAACCACGTTTGAAAAAAAATTCAATTCTAAAAAGTATCCATCAAACACAAATAGATTGAAGCATTTCCCCTCCTAAATATGAAATGGATTTGAACCACATTCCTATCTATGAGGCTCTTTACCACCCCAAAACGAATTGATTGGTCCATGATCTCTATTTAAAGAGCATGGAGGGTCATTTGTCTATGATCAATTGTGAGAAAATCTCTTGTAAAATTTCTTTGTAATATTTTTCTTTTGCGTTAATAAATTACTCCAAGTGGTCGCGTTGGCTGGGGCCATGGATGTTTCCTTGTAGGGGTTTTACCAAGTCAAAACATCGGTGTGTTGATATTTGATATGGTTTTGTGTGTGGTTATTGAAGGTGTTCTTCCTCTGTGGGAATACTTGTGTTGTCGAACACATGAGAGAAGTTAATGGGTATAAAGGCACAATGTGTAGGAAACAAAAGAAAAACTGAAAAACATGAAAATTGTCAGTGCGACACAATTGTCTCTTCGCCATCCCACTATAAATTTTCAAAAAGGGGGGGAAACAGCTCAATGTTTTATTTTCTAAAGATTAGAACACAAAGTTGAGTGGCAGAGAAAGAGAGGGAAAATTTGTGATAGCACCTGGAAATTTAGAAGTCTGTAGTCTAAGTTTCATCACCATGTCACAACCAAGAGTTAGAGAGTCGAGAAAAAATGAACAAAACATGTGGAGTAGTACGCGGGTGCCACAAACCAGAACAAATGAGATGCAAACAGTCATGTATGTGGACAAAATCCACACACCAAATTATGAGTAGATCACGATGCATGTAGAGGATGAGAAAAACCTTGGACAAGAGGTCGAGCAGCTAGAAAAGGACACTGAAACAATTAAATCCGATGCATCTACAAGAGAAGGGACACAACAAGTCCAACAAAACATGGATTCCATGGGGCAGGACCTAGAGCCTGAACTAGAGAATGAAATAAAGAAATAAGTTGTACCAAAGGGTGGGGCATTGTCCCCACGAAGGAAGAATAAGGCGCAAGAAGAGAGAAGTGTGCAGGGCATACAATGCATACATGAGAAATTGGTCATAGTGAAGAAAAAAATCCCAAGGGAGTGAAGGACGGTGATGACATGGTGGGAGGAGTAGATTCCCTTAAATACTCCAACCATGACATGTTTGACGCAAGAAAGTTCCTGGACTTAGGAACAGAAAGTTACCTGGAGTGCATAGGAGAAGGCCCATTAGATGCGCTATTGTTGGAGCTTTCACAATGGATCTTGGGGCCGTACAACACATGCAGAATGAACTTATTGGATATACTGCACTTTGGGCATGCTAAACACATCAACGGATCTGTAAAGAAACTGTTAGCACATGTGTGTGAAGGAATCTTATAGATGGATAGGCCAATGCCTATTAATGTTGATCTCATTACAACAATCATAGAGCTACCCACATATGGGGAGAAGCTAAAACAATACCTAGAAGATGAAACTAAGGCGAAATCCATTTCAGACAAAATCAAAGCTAAATATGGCGTAGAGAGGGGTAACAAGGGAATCGGGATTAGTGACATCAACGATATTGTGACATGATTTGCAGCATGAATGTTAGGTTGAAATTTAATGTGTAAGTGTAGAAAGGAGGAAGTACCCACAAGAGTAGTAGCAACTGCAACATAATGCGCAAAGGGGAGCTCAATGAGATGGACCCCATATCTACTAAATTCATTTCTAGAGGACTACAAGGACGCACAAGAATAGGGATATGAGTTCCACTATTCATGGTTACTCATCCTCATTGTACTCATGGGATGGAAAGAACCCACATACAATTTGTTCATACAAAGGACAAGAAAATGTGGCGCAACATGCTACACATCTCTTTGAAACAAAACAGATCCCAAGAAGAAGAAAGTTAACAATGTCATGTTCTTGCTATACCTAATAGAGATCCATAATATTTTAGCACGTGGAGGATTACAATAGAAACTATCTAGGAGTTTACACAAATAGCGAACTTCCATGCATTGCGCCATAGTATGTGGTTACAAGAAAAGAAGGATCCAACCAAGGAGTGGTTGCAGCTGAAGTACTGCATGACAATGCAAGACATCCAAATGGAGTTCAAAGAGTGTCCTGAGGAGTGGAAAGTACTATATATTCCAAGAACAACACCAAAAATACAAAACCAGACACAGGGTAGAACAATCCTTGTGCAACAGACAGACAGGAATGGATAGCTAGAAAAAGAAGACAATAATAGGTACAGTGGGGGAAAGAAACTCAATTCAAAAGAAAATAAGGACACAAAAGTAGTCATAGTGTGGTCTTACACAGGGTTTATCAGAAAAAGAGTAGGAACCAAGAGGACCGATAGGACAGGTGAGCACAGATTAAATCCAAATAGAGGAAAAAGAAGTGTCCATTGAAGAAGGAGAAGGGAATCTACAAACATGGATACACAGATTCCAGAAGAATCTTAGCCATTAGACGCCCAAAGGAAGAGAACAGGGGAGCAAACAAGTGGCTCCAAAAAGAAGGCCAAGGCCCACAAGAAACCAATGGAAATATCATTGACGATAGATGGTGTGGAGCTGATAGCCAGGATAGTGGAAGATCGATTTTCAAAGGTGTGGAAGAATGTCGAAAATAATAGGGATTCAATTTTGGAGAAACTACAAGAAGTGAAAACTACGTTGGAGCAATTGAGGATAATAATAGAACAACAACAACATAAGACAATAATTCCATCTAAAGAAGATGCACCGGTTGGAGAGACAATGCAAATGAAGGCGCAGGGGAGAATAAGTTTTATCATCACTCCTGAGATGTTGAGGAGACAACACGGAGGCCCCTGAAAGAAATTGATATGTTAGACTTGGCATTTCCCAAGATTCCAACTATATCATTGTATAAATTACAAATGAGTGTCACATAGGACATTCATTTTAGAGAAAGGTATGATGCGACCAACTTACAATTGGCTCAGGAAGACAACACCTCATGGAAGGAGGCACTTATCCAGAAAGGGTAGGAGAAAATGATGATGCAAGAAAAGGTGGACGAGATGGAGAGCCAAATTCAAGTAGTATTTCAAGCCATCTCTGACAGCAAAGGAGTACAGGAAACCTCATCTCAAGAGAAAATGAGAAGGATAGCACAAAATTTACAACAATATAAATAACATATCAAATACTGGAGGAACATGCAGTTCCCATGACTCCTTCAGAATTTAGAGTGCAAAGAGAGTAGGATGTGACATATTCTACATAGAACATCACACAAAACATACATAGAATGATAGAGTTGCTGGAGAAGAGCGCCCAGCTATGGACAAAACATTTAGAGGATGGGAGCTTACAAGAGCTTCAAGGGAAGAATTACAAACTACATGAAGTAATGGCATATGCCAAACAATGACAGAGGACGATGTCACTGCCAGAAAATATCAATACGACCGCGAAAATGAATAATTTACAAGTCGAGAAGAAGGTAGTACAAGCACAGAAGATGGTGCAACAGGCTTAGTTTGATTCCTTGTAAGAAAAGCTAGATAATTTTGTCTTTGATATAGACACAACAAAGATGAACATAGAGAGCATAGGATTGGAAGGGGCATAACCGCTACAAAACCCAGTTATCGTGCAACTGGTGGAAAACATGGCCAAAAAGAGCAATCAAGCTTAGGCTCAGTCCCAGAGAATAACTAGAATGTATGATGTGCTAGCAGAAGAAGTGATAGATGTTGGAGTAATGAAGTGACTCAGGATGAGTCACAATGTCATTGTTGGGGGTATTTTGGGTGCATGCCCATTTTGGGGAAAAGGATAATTTAGGAGAATAAATCACAAATAAGGAAAATAAAGCTGGTAGGAAAAGAATCACGTGAAAAGGAAAGCACATGCAACAGAGGAAAACATGTGAGGCATGCATGCAAGAATATTGAACCATGTTAGCGTTAGGGTTTTTGGTAAGAGGATGTAATGGTTGATAAGCCAAAAATAAGTATAAATAGGTACCTAGGAGGTCTCGGTTGAGGTTGTTATTATTGGTTGGTTCGAACAGTAGGATACGGTTCGATGTGATTTTAATTTCGGAATGTAAGAATGATTGTAAAATCTGAGTTTTTTTTGTATGTTGTTGAGATGAAGAAAGAAAAAAAGGTAGATCTTAAGGGTTAGATCACAGGATGAGGAGCATGGTGTGATATAGTCCGTCTCATTAAATATCTTGATTCAACTGAGGGAGAATTGTAATGTGCGTGACGCCATAGATGACATGACAATAATAAAAGATCCAAAGAGCCAGATCTTTGTGGATGTATCCTGGGAGGGGGTGAACCATGATATCTTATGTGTTATGTGAAGGATTCATTGTTGTATCTTTGATATTAATGATTAGATCTTAGATGAATGTTTGATGAAATAACTAGATATGATTTTTTTACATGCATGAACAAGAATGAGAGAGTACATAGCATAAATGGATGTTATAGTAAATAAATAAATATCACAAGGTTCAATTCCATATCCCCAATCATTCCCATGCTGCAAGCACCTAAGCGTTGAAACCATCCATAGAGATATATTGGGTGATACTATACAGTGCACCCCTTGTACTATGCAATGCACCCCTTGCACCCCTTGTTGGAAACCATAGTAGATCTGAGCCTAGGTAAGCCCAAGAATGGTAGCAAGAGAGAATTAACAAACAAGGACCATCCAAGTACTTATCGTATTCTGAGAGGATATCTGCAAAAGTCTTTTGATCCTTTTCCCCCTTCAAGTCCTGCCCGACCTTATCCATTACAAAACTTGAGTTGGATTTCTTCAAAAGCATAGACATTTTAGTTGGCTCCATTTCTAGAAGCTCCTCCTTTATGGGGATGACCAATATCTCCATAGAGGATTTCCCTTCCTTTTTATGCCATATTATTTTCACATGACCTTTTTCCCGACTGGGAAAGTTAGACTTCAGATATTCAAATTCATGGCATTTGAAACATCTAAAGGGATTCTCTAGTAATCTAGTTTTTGTACCCAAAGTTTGCCACCTTTTTCAAGAGATAAATCTACCAAAATCCCATCTCTAGTGTCCACTTCCATGTACACCCAATCCCATCTTATATCCACCTTGTCTTCCTTGCCTTTCTTAATCCCTACAATATTTATAATCTTTTCATCGTTGGACTTCAACATTGATTCTTCTCAAAATTATAGTGGAAGACCAGGTAGGATTTCCCATATCTTTGGTTTGTGGTGAGCTTCCCTCTCATCATCAAAATTGATATCCCATCTCTTAAAAACCATCCCAAAGAGTCTCCAATACCATTCCTTCTCAAGAACCACCTCGACGTTCTATTGTGATCTCATCTTAAAATAGAACTAACCCCTAGACAAAAGATGAAAGGAGGGATTGTAGCTTAGCACTGACTCCAAATTTTCTTTTATTCATTGTTTGGTTTCTTTGATCATCATATATTTTCCATATAACTTCCCTACTACTACAATATTCAAGTAATATGGAACATGGTTTAAATTGATACCATCTCCTAGCACCAATTTTTTTGTCGTCAATCAACATTGAATTCCTTTGAACCTTCAATGATTAGATGAGATGGATGCCTCCAATGACTTGACATTTTCTATCTTTTACACGTTTGGAGAGTCCTTTTTAAAATCATTATATAAGGTGGTAAGGTTACATGGCACATCCATTTTGGCCTTAGTAACGAAATTATAATTGCACTCTTTTTGGTTGTGGAAGATAGTTCCTAGATCATGAATTGGCTCATAATCCACTTCATAAACAACCATGATGATAGGGGATCTTGCATTTGGAAGTCACATGCTGAACCATCCACGGTTATTCGAAGAGAAAAAATTATTTGCATAACTCAATCTAAAAACAAAATCTAGTCCCAAAAACTCGAAACCTCACCCCCCTCGGGAGGACTGAGGAAAAAAGAGCGCAAGAGAACAACTACAGAGACCCCTGACCATAGATCCTATTGTCCACCTCATATATCTATATCTATATCTATATATCGATCTATCTATCTATCTATCTATCTATCTATCTATCTATCTAT
>SNQJ01S0030880.1:363843-382728 GCA_010110895.2 Picea sitchensis
ATCAAAGTACGCAAGATCTATAATAATCAAAGAACATGCATAAAATCCATCCAATACTTAAGATAAGGAGCATGCCAAGGGACCTCAAGGAAAATGAATCTATACCACCAACCAATTAACCAACAATGCACAATTAAATACACTAATACAAAATACCTATAATGTATACCTTGTCAATGTCCAAGGTTGAGCCAACTGTGCTCCTACTTTGATAAGTAGTATCCAACAAGACCCCATGAGCTAGTCTTCAATAAACGAAAGAGGAAATAGTGCCAAGGGTGTATTTTATACCCAACCATTTAAACTACCTTCACAAGTGTTGGTCCCCAATCATGGATAAAGATCAATATTTCAATGGAATAACAAATCAGAATTCACAACAACTCTCAAGAATACTACATAAAGGTGCTCAAGAAAAAATGAATCATGCTTACAAAAATTCATTCGAGGTGTAGTGGAGAGGATCCTAGACTCTTATAAACTCTAAATACCATGGTAATATGGACTGCAAAGGTCTTACTACAATATTTAGTTTGGAATAAAAAATTAAATAGTGGTGGTTCCTCCCTTCAATAAAGGATCTTACTACCTCCTTTAGCTAGTGATTGCAAGCACAATAGTAGTGGATTCTTGCTCCATAATATTCTTACTACCACGTTCAACTATTGATAATAATCACAATATAAATGACATCCTAAAATTTGGGCACAAAATAAAAATGTATATGGATCTAGTCATACTGAGATTTAGTACCTCCTCATGATGTAAGTACACTCATAGCCCATTAATTGACACAGAATTCATTGGGATGGATAAAATTATACCCAACCCACAAATATCATAACAAAATGAAAAAAAAACACTAAATCCCATAGATAATTTCATCATGATCCAACCAAACCAAAAAATAGGAAAGAAATTCATTTAATAGTGTCAAAACAAGTTACACTCTCCCAATATTTGTCTCTTGGTTTCCTCCCTACTCATGCAAGGGAGAATTTGTTTTTGAGGGTGAAATCACAATTTTCCAAAACAAGTTAAAAGTGAATTACAACCCTCCCCCCTTTTGTTGAAATGGGAAAAATTCCCCATGCCAACATGAGGGAGGATTGCTTGATGGAAGACCTCAATCAGACCTGATCTCGATTATCGTTAACTAAATGGATTTCTCTCCTATGTGTAACATCCCACTCTGGCGCACTGAGTAAACTTATTTTTTAGGACACTTGCTCACAAGTGATCTGGAATTTTATGATGTTACAACATTTATCCTTGATTATGATGCGTTATGATAGATGACTTGATGTTTCACTGCCTTGACATAGACAGGTTCTATTACTCGGTTTTACTGAGTGTGCAGGGTTTTGGACCTTGAGGATGCCAAGGCATCGATGGAACCCCTTGGACTTCGGATTGAGTCGGGGAGTGTGCTATTTGGGTTGATGTATTTACTATGATATTTCATGGATTTGATGATTGTTATGGACATGTTATGACATGTTTGTTGATGATGCAGGATGACGATAGCTTGCCAACCAGACTCACATATGGAGTAAAGGGGCCACACATGATTTCTAGAGAGGTTGAGGGAGAGGTGTGTACAACAACCCTACCACAGCCTACTAGCACTCCCGCCGTGGCTCGGAATGTAGGTTAATGACTACCTAGTTCGAGAGGATCCACAATGCCGTGAGGGCAGACTGCGACAGTCGCTCACGATGATTCTAAGGGGCGCGCAATAAGGTGGGGGCCTTATTCCTTAGAGGCCTTAGTCTCCCATAAGTTCACCTGGTGGAGCGTTGACTCCAGGGGTTATAGAGGACTCCCAATCAGTCAAGTCGGCGAGTGGCACCCTTGGAGCACATGGTGCATCCTGAAGGGCACATCACGCAAAAGAAACACAAGAAGCAAGTGGCACCCTTGGAGCACGTGGTGCATCTTTAAGGGCACTTTGCGCAAAAGAGATGAACGAGGTGAGTGGCACCCTTGGAGTACATGGTGTGTCCTGAAGGGCACGTCGCATTGATGTTGAGGAAGAAACAAACCTAGATGGCCCTAAGACTTTAACGCCTTAAGAAATCCTTAAACAACTTCCCTAACCAAGTGTCACCCAGTCCAGAATCTAAGTCCTAAGTCTAAAACTTTTTAAGGTAAAAATTTAGTCTAACCTTAAGGAAAAGGACCCTGGAATAAAAAATAACAATTTAAACAAAAACCCACTTAGGTAATAGTTGGGTCTTCATAAAATTTTTGGGGTAAATGGAGAGAGTAGGGATTTAATTAAACTGAGGGATTTAAAAATTTGCAAAGAAGAAATTAATTCCTAACTTGTGAAAGAACAAAAGATATTAAATAAAAAAAATAAAATGAAAAGATTAATTAGCGCATTTACCTTTTTGGTTTAAAAAAAAATAGAAGGGATTGATAAAAATAGGGAAACTAAGTAATAAAGGAAACATAGACAATTAATAAGTAATAAAATTATTTAACGTGCGAGAGTATAAAAAGTTATGAATTTAAAAATAAAATGAAAAGATTAATTAGCACATTTACCTTTTTGGTTTTAAAAAAAAGAAGGGATTAATAAAAATAGGGAAACTAAGTAATAAAGGAAACATAGACAATTATTAAGTTAAAGAAAATAATTTTGGAGAAACGTGGGGGATGAGTGACACTTGTAAGCCAGAGAATTTTTAGAGGGTTTTCATTAAAACTTAAATTAAATGTGATTTAGGGCAAGGGGGGGTCTCAAAAACTCTATAAAATAAAGGGAATATGGGGAAGAAGGGATAGGCAGTTAGCATAATGTTATGCTGCCGAATTTGGACTAGACAGATTGCTTGTGAGGAGTTGGGATTTTCTCAGCTGGGATTAGAGTGGTAGCTCAGCCTTGGAGGCGAGCTGGGAAGCTAGACTTACCATCTGGATCTTGTGTGGCCCCTTTGCGGCTCGGGGGGCTAAGGAAGAAGCAGAGTACCCCTAGCGATTGGCTGGGAGGTACTGGTGTAGTTTCAACGGTCGGCGAGCGGGAGCGGCACAAAGCTCAAGTGCGGGATTGCATCTTCAAGTTATTATCCATCGGTCCAAGGTACGCAAGTAGGTTGTTGTTTTAAGAATAATTTGAAATGCTTAAATTTGTATATGAACCCTTCTCTGCGTTTGGTTAAAGGATTTCTCGGCATTGCTGCAATACATCTCTGGGTTTGTGTTCTTGCTAAAAGATTTCTGCAATGAAGTTTCGTTTGGAATTTGTAATGATTTGCTATACACTGTTGTAATGAAGTTTGTCTGGAATTTGTAATGAACTTTAGGAATGATATTTTATTCTCCAAAATTTACTTACTGCAGTTATATTTAGATCTGGCACTAAGGCCTCTGTTAAATGAAGGGTTGCGCGTTAATAAATTTCTTTTAAACACTGTTGTCTCTTACCTCTGTTTTTTTTTATATAGATAAGAAAACAAAAATCTGATTTCATTCATTGATGGGTGAATGGAAAAATGTTTTTTCCCCCTTCATCACAAGAATTTTCACCAAAAAATCTCGTTCTGGCATTACAGTAAAGAAAATTTTCGTTCTGGCATTTCATGTAAAATTTTCATTTGGATGTTCTTGTGTAAATTTTGATTTGCCTTTTATGTATAAATTGTTTTTCTTCAAGGTGTTATCTTGCCTTCATCCATGGGTTAAGGGTTGAGTTTTTCCTATGCCTTTTTATTAAGCGAATCCCTGAGGAGAATCTAAATGGGCGCTCCCTTTCTTGAGGTATTTCCCCACCTGTGCGTCCCCTATCTAGAGAGAAGGCCCCTTCTTCTAGTGTGTCCATTTCAGGAGGGTTTTGAACCAACGTGTCCATCCCAGATTCCCTTCTTTGGCATCATAGTTTTATCAAGATTTACGACCATGACTGGTGGCTCCCCCTTCGTTCGCCCTCTGGCTGCCAATGCCCCCTTAGATTACCGAAAGCTCAAATGGCGTGTTACAGTCACGCATGAAATGTTTTCCTTGATTTTTTTCGTCGATGTGCTAAATTGGAACCTGACAGTTGTAATGATTATCTTTCTTGGTTGTAGTGTGGGTGGTGCATGAGTAGACATTGCAGAAAATGTTATTGCACTGATTTTTCTGAGTTACTATCTCTAGGAGTATAACGGGCAGAATGTTTAGGGTAATCCGTGGTTTAGCCATGATTTAAGTAATAATAACTGAAGGACGGACTGAGATGACAGTGGACCAGTAGTAAATCCTTAATGTCGATAGGAATTGTCGATCGATAGAGTTCAGAGCGTCTCATTGACCAACTTTAATTGATTAGATAGATATGGAACCGCAGTGTTATTTTATGGGTGCCATTCCAGACTCCGTTTGTGACCTGACTGCGTGTCTGGCAACCGCTTAATTTGATTTTAGATTATGGAGTTAAGTCAAATTAGGGTTAGAGATAAATATGTTAATTTGCTTAAATATCTATTTTAACTATTCATCTTCCTTAAATCAATTGATCGAGTTTAATGATTTTAAAATGTTGCGAAGGTTTGGCATTCTAATCATCGATTAAAGTCAAATTCTTGCCTTAATTAATAAATCATAACTAACCCCTTTTAATTAATGAATGCGTTAATAGATTGGGATATTGCGTTAATTATAAATTAATGATTTTCCATAATTGATAGTCTACAACCATTCATTATTCTGGTTTAAATTTGATTAAGCTAATGATTTTCGATGTTGCATCATTTATGGCTTAAATTAGAAATAAATGTTAATTTTTTCCTAGATGATAAATCTCATGTTTCATGTTTATTTATAATTAATAGATGAATTAAGTTGATTCAAAATATTACTTTAACTATAAATTAAATGTAAGGTTCTTGCCATATGAAGAAGGCTATATGAAGCAATGATAATTTATGAATGTGAGTTCCTTATTATGTACATGCAATGTTTGGTCGTGTAAGGTTAATTTGGTTTTAGGGCTTTGTTATCGCAACATAAGACAATGTAAGGATAGTGTTAGATAATAGGGAGGTATTTTTATATTTGTTCACAACTGATTATAATAAGCTAGGCAGTGTTGATTATTTTTTAGGGAAATGACACTGAAATTTAAAGCAATTTAAAGAAATTGTAATGATGATGTTAGATTTTAGGGAATGAAGTTTTCTATTATTTATTGCAAGGTCAGTTAGTATAATTTGAAATGTTGTGTTGTCTTACTATAAGTTACTATAATATATTGCATTGGTAATCATACAAGAAGCACACAGATGATTATTTTATTGCTAGTCATTTTACTTTAAAACATGATGTTGTTAGGGTAGTATGGTAAGGGAAGTGGTATTTTATTATATTGACGACACACAAGATGAAATGTGAATGATAATTATTGGCAGGGATAGTAAAGGAAATATTGTTGTTATCATTGTGGGGTTATGGTTGAAGGTTTTCGAATTGTTAACATAGAAGAATGCAATGTCTTAAACTAAGTACAATGGGTTATCGGTAATAAGGTATGATAACTAATTGATTTTGCATTGTTTTAGGGATGGATTTGGCAACTTGCAAACTAATGAAAAATTATAGGGAATCTTGGATTGGTAATTGATGTTATTTGAGTTGTGGTTAATGCCTTGGCCTAATGATGGTTGGTTGTGGTCGGAGTCCATTCGGGTCACGGTTTCTGTAGTCGTCATGGTAATTATTTCAATATTTTGTATGCGGTTGTAATCATTTATTGCTTGCTTTGTTGGAGTCGGGCAGATGTAGACACCTCCTTGTAGCCTAGTATATAAGTCTATGTATGTGATTATTTGTGTAAAGAATCCTGTGCCGTATCAAGAGTCTCGGGCTCTTTAAAGGCAGGGTTTCCACTCTTGCGACACACCTGACAGAGATTACTAGTTTCTGCCTGAGCAGTCGGCTAAGGGCCTATCTAACCTTCTCTCTCTCTGGAGCAGAGAACTAAGATTAAACGCCCTGCTTTCCTATGCAGAAATAGTAAAATCTACTAGTATGGATTCTTCCTTCTGTGTTCATACTCTGCATAACCCAGTATGTCATTAAATGTTGTGTTGTGCACCTTATATCTATGATCATTAATGCTTGCAGTTACTTGTTGAGCACCTTGTGTCTTCTTGTTGTGATCATCGTGGTTGCATCTTGTTAGTCGTTGGGTGGTGACGTAGAGTCAAGTGTGTCTATTTCCTTTCTACACGCGCGCACACACTTTTAAAACAAAAATAAATTTGCACCTGTTATTAGAGTTGTTGTCATAATGAGGAGGGTCGTTACATATGGTATCAGAGCGGGTTTGACCCGCGACGTGGGATTCGCTACGGCTTTCGTTGAAATGATTTGATTTTATTATACTATTGTTGATCGAGTTGATTGTGTGCGTGCAGGTAATCATGGTTAGAGGATGCCACAGAGGTAGATGATGGGATACTAGGGGAGGAGGCGTGACGCCTCCAGTAGCATCCATGCCTGAGGGGTCTAACCCCCAGGGAGGCGAGCAGGTTCTCGGACAAGAGAAGATAGCGGTTGGCGATGTTGTTGGGATGATGAGATCTTTTCAGCGCATGTCCGAGGCTCTGATCAGCTGATTGGACAGAGACGAGGCCAGGGCGTCGGCACCTGCTGAGGTTCTGCCACATGCACCGACCGTTACAGGTAGCATTCACAGTGAACTCGAGAAGGTTAAATTTCCCAAGTTCTTTGGTGCCCCGAATGACGCAGCTGCGGAGGCATGGTTGGAGAATAAGGCGATGTGATTTGCACTTCGCAATTATACCTCCAACATGAAGGTCTGCATGGCGGTCTTTCAACTGAAGGGGAGCACTCTTCTATGGTGAAGACGCTCCTGCCGTAGTTGAACATGGCCGTGGAAGATGTGTCATGGGAACTGTTCGAGGAACAGTTTCGAGAGAGGTACCTTTCAGAGGAATTCATTGAGTGTCAGCTCAATGATTTCAATGCATTATAACAGGGAGGTCGTACGGTGCCCAAGTACAAGGCACGCTTTATGGAGCTGCTCTGATATTTTCCGCACCTTAACACTGAGAAGCTCAAAGTCAACAAGTTTGTGTTTAGCCTTAACGGTAGCCTACGTGCAAAGGTTAGGATCTTGATGCCTCAAACCTTGCACGACACTATCCAAAAGGCCCTCATAGCAGAGGAGGAGCTTATCAGTGGGGGTCAGACCAGGACTCCAGCGAGACCAACCGGGCAGGGTTCATCGGGTACACCACAACATCAGAGACCAGCGAGACATACGCCAGGATATCATCATTTCCAGAGAGAATACACTTTCACTACACCTCGATGACCATTGCCTCAGCAGTGGACACTTTATCGGGCACCACAGCACCAGTAGCAGCGTCGTTCGTAGCAGCAGCAGTTTAGGCCTGTTCAGCAGAACAAACTGGGGTTCCAGGCCAGTGGGTTGTCATCTTCTACTTTGGGTACCAGGACTACTGGGCCGAAGAAGGGGTGTTGGACGTGTGGGGAGCCACACTACCAGCGCGGTTGTCCTGTGGAGAGGACTAGAGCATCCAGATCAGCCGGACCTGCTACCGTGGGAAATATGGGCAGGGCCCATTGGATTCATGCGGCGGTGAATAATCACCAGATAGAGCACTAGTCAACTATGCTTGAGATGACAGGTATTTTCGCTGACCAGACCCTTAGTATTCTGATAGACCCAGGTGCTACTGAGAGTTTCATTTATGGTGCATTGCTAAAAAGGATTAAGGTAAAGGCAGTCGAACAAGATGAGTTTAGCTTCGTAGAGATGGCTTCTGGAGCCAAACAAAAGGTTGGAGGAAAGGTTATGGGTTGTGCCCTTAACCTGGGAGAGTTTTTCACGAGGTTCAACTTGTACGTCATGATCTTAGGATCTTATGACGTCGTGATTGGTATGGATTGGTTGGAATCACATGAGGCGATATTCAACTGTAAGATGAAATGGTTGAGCTTGGTCGATGATGAAGGACACATACGTGTGATTGTAGGATGGAACCAGGGAGTATCCTTGAGTTTCATCTCTTCCTTACAGTTACAGAAGAGTATGTGCAAGGGGTGCAAGCTTTATGCGATCCTCGCGCTAAACGAAAAGGGATTAACGGAAGGTCTAGAACACCTTTCAGTGGTGAAGGAGTTTGCAGACGTATTTCCAGAGGAGTTACCTGGGATGCCACCGAAAAGGGAACTGGAGTTTACCATAGACCTGAAACCAAGGACCGAACTGATAGCAATAACTCCTTATCGGATGTCGACCCCGAAATTGCAAGAGTTGAAAATGCAACTGAAGGAGTTGTTGGACCTGGGAATAATACGTCCTAGTGTGTCACCATGGGGTGCACCAGTAATTTTCATATGAAAGAAGGACGGATCATGGAGGATTTGCATTGACTACCATCAAATGAACAAGGCTACGATCAAGAATCAGTATCCCTTACGAAGAATTGATGATCTGTTCGATCAAAAGAAGGGTGCGATGGTGTTCTCCAAGATCAATTTGTGATACGGGTATCACCAGTTACGGATCAAGGAGGATGACATTCCTAAGACCGCCTTTAAGATGAGATTTTCACATTACGAGTTTACTGTTTTACCGTTTGGATTGACAAATGCCCCAGGATGCGAGGGGGTATTCATGAGTTTGATGAGCAGTGTTCAGCGGTACTTGAACCAAGTTAGATCCAAATATTAAATTGGCGATATCTTGATCTACTCTCCGGATGATAGAGGAGCATTATGAGCACTTAAGCTTGGTGCTACAATGTATGTGAGAGCACAAATTGTATGGGAAGCTATCAAATGCTCTTTTTATCAATCAAAAATTCACTACTTAAGGAATGTCATCTCCAGCAATTTCGTTGTGGATCCAGCAAAGGTTAGAGGCTATTATGAATGGCCTGCACCAATGAATGTCACAAAAGTGCACGTGGCTTCATGGTTTTAGTGAGATACTATCGATGGTTTGTCGAGATTTCGAAGATAGCAAATTCGATCAATTGCGAAGAAAAACAAGAAGTTTGTTGGGACGAGAAATACATTAAGAAACATTCGGCTTAAGGAGATGTTGACCACAATGCTGATACTAAAGGTCCGACATTGGCCTTGAGACTTCTTGGTATGCAGCGGCGCATCAAGGAAAGTTTAGAATCTTGATGTAAGAAGAAGCGAGTTATTACTTACATTTGAAGCGAGAAGGCATGAGGAGAAATAAATTGGCCCTTGCGATTTGGAGATTTAGACGTGTATATGCCTTGAAGGTTTGGAGACACTACCTTGTTGGATGAAAATTTGAATTAAGGAATGATCATTGCGGACTACAACACATTTTACATGGCGGTGACTTGAGCATGTGACAACGATGTTGGTCAGGTGCCGCCGAAATGCGACTTTGAGATTACTTATATAAGGGAACGGTGAAGGCGAGTGGCGAATACTGCAGGTGGAGAGCCATGCATATTTCGATTGTTACCTCTTTAGAAAAATCATTGAGAAGATTCTCACTTTGTGATGATGAAAGGTACAAGGGTCAAAGTTTTGTGGACAAAACACAATGATGGTACCATGATATGAGAGATATTCATTTTGATAGCGATGGTTTATTGAGAGGTTTAGAAGTCAGATTCTGGTACCGCCAAACGAGTTGAGGATGTTGATCTGAGTGAGGCTCATAGAAGTTTACATGGCAAGCTCACCGAGGGTCATGAGATGAGAGAAGACAATAAACCCTTATTATTACGGAAGGAGGGAATGAAAGGCGACATAGTCAACTTTGTGAAGTTTATATGTCTAGGGGTGTCAACAAGTAAAGACTTTGAACATAGACACTTGACGGATTACTTCAACCGTACCATTTCGAACCCGAAATGGGAAGTTATTTGATGGATGTTATTGTTGGATTGCCATTGGCGGCAAGGAGACACGCGACTTCGTTACATTAGTAGTTGACACTGCGGCGAAGGTGCTCGCGCAAATACGTGTCGCGTCGCGATGTATCCCGATTGCCTAACATGGTAGAGATTTTTCATGGTGAGATTGTGAGGCTACATGGAGTGCCTAAAGATTATATCGATTGAGGATCGGTGTTCTTGGACGATTTTTGGTGGAAGTTTCCAAGAGGCCTTAGGAACCAACTTAATTGCGAATGCTAGCGTATCTTGAGAGGCGGCGGACAGACGAGCGAATGAACCAAACCTTGGAAGACATGTTGTGCATGCGTGATGGATATGAAGCGTTGGGAGGAATTACTGCCTCTAGTAGAGTTCACTTACAACTTGAGTTATGAGAGCACCATTAAGATGAAGCCTTTTGAGTTCCTTTATGGGTGACCATGTTGGGGCGTATGAGTTGTGATCGACTTGAGGATAGGGTCACGGTGGGACGGCGAGTTGGGATCAGCTTGAGGATAGGGTCCTGGTGGGACCAGAAGCGATCCAAGAAATGGAAGAGAAAATGAAAACCATAAGACAAAGGATTAAAGAAACACAGGATCGACAAAAGAGTTATGTCGATGCACAACAAATCGACCGTAGTTACGAGGTCGGCGATCGAGTCTTCTTGTAGGTTAAACTGCATAAGAGTTCGATCAAGTTTGGAAAGGAAGCTAAACTCTCTCCTAGGTTCATGGGACCTTTCAAGATTGTGGAGAGAAAGGGGCCCATGGCCTATCGACTAGCCATGCCTAATTCTTTGAGGCGTATGCATGATGTTTTTCATGTATCTGTTTTGAGACATTATATTAGTGATCGTATACACATGATTGACATGAGTTCCTTGTAGGTATTGGATGAGGGAGCGCTCATGACTGAATCGGTCCACATCTTAGATCATCGTGTTCGATAGTTACAATGTCGAACGGTAGATCAAGTCAAGGTCCAGTGGGATAGTTATAGTCCACACTCGGTGACCTGGGAGGACGCATATGATATGCACCAATAGTTTCCATTTTTGTTTGATAGATAGACTTATGATACTGTGATACTTTTATTTTGGCATTTATACTGAGAAACTTCGGGACGAAGTTTAGACCAAGAGGGGGTGTATGTAACATCCCACTCTGGCGCACTGAGTAAACTTATTTTTGAGGACACTTGCTCGCAAGTGATCTGGACTTTTATGATGTTACAACATTTATCCTTGATTATGATGCGTTATGATAGATGACTTGATGTTTTACTACCTTGACATAGAAAGGTGCTATTGACTTGGTTTTACTGAGTGTGCAGGGTTTTGGACCTTGAGGATGCCGAGGCATCGATGGAACCCATTGGACTCCAGATTGAGTCAGTGAGTGTACTATTTGGGTTGATGTATTTATTGTGATATCTCATGGATTTGATGATATGTTATGGACATGTTCTGACACGTTTGTTGATGATGCAGGCTGATGATAGCTTGTCGACCAGACTCTCATATGGATTAAAGGGGCCACACATGATTTCCAGAGAGGTTGAGGGAGAGGTGTGGATAGCAGCCCTGCCACAGCCTACTAGCACTCCCGCCGTGGCTCGAACTGTAGGTTAACGATTACCTAGTTAGAGAGGATCCATGATGCCGTGAGGGAAGACTGTGATAGTCGCTCATGATGATTCTAAGGGGCACGCAATAAGGCGGGGGATTTATTCCTTAGAGACCTTAGTCTCCCACAAGTTCACCTGGCGGAGTGTTGACTCCAGGGGTTATAGAGGACTAGCAATCGGTCAAGTCGGTGAGTGGAAACCTTGGAGCACGTGATGCATCCTAAAGGGCACGTCGCGCAAAATAAACACAAGAAACGAGTGGCACCCTTGGAGCACGTGGTGCATCCTAAAGGGCACATTGCGCAAAAGAGATGAACGAGGCGAGTGGCACCCTTGGAGCACGTGGTGCGTCCTGAAGGGCACGTCGCATTGATGTTGAGGAAGAAACAAACCTAGATGGCCCTAAGACTTTAACGCCTTAATAAATCCTTAAACAACTTCCCTAACCAAGTGTCACCCAGTTCAGAATCTCAGTCCTAGGTCTAAAACTTTTTAGGGTAAAAATTTAGTCTAACCTTCAGGAAAAGGACCCTGGAATAAAAAATAACAATTTAAACAAAAACCCACTTAGGTAATAGTTGGGTCTTCATAAAATTCTTGGGGTAAATGAAGAGATTAGGGATTTAATTAAACTGAGGGATTTAAAAATTTGCAAAGAAGAAATTAATTCCTAACTTGTGAAAGAACAAAAGATATTAAATAAAAAAAATAAAATGAAAAGATTAATTAGCGCATTTACCTTTTTGGTTTTAAAAAAAATAGAAGGGATTAATAAAAATAGGGAAACTAAGTAATAAAGGAAACATAGACAATTAATAAGTAATAAAATTATTTAATGTGCGGGAGTATAAAAAGTTATGAATTTAAAAATAAATTGAAAATATTAATTAGCGCATTTACCTTTTTGGTTTTAAAAAAAAGAAGGGATTAATAAAAATAGGGAAACTAAGTAATAAAGGAAACATAGACAATTATTAAGTTAAAGAAAATAATTTTGGAGAACCGTGGGGGATGAGTGACACTTGTAAGACAGATAATTTTTAGAGGGTTTCCATTAAAACTTAAATTAAATGTGATTTAGGGATAGGGGGTTTCTCAAAAACTCTATAAAAGAAAGGGAAGATGAGGAAGAAGGGATGGGCAGTTAGTATAACGTTACGCTGCTGAATTTGGACTGGACTGATTGCTTGTGAGGAGTTGGGATTTTCTCAGCTGGGATTAGAGTGGTAGCTCAGCCTTGGAGGCGAGTTGGGAAGATAGACTTACCATCTGGATCTTTTGTGGCTCCTTTGCGGCTCGGGGGGCTAAGGGGGAAGCAGAGTACCCCTAGCGATTGGCTTGGAGGTACCGGTGTAGTCTTGACGGTCGACGAGCGGGAGCGGCACGGAGCTCAAGTGCAGGATTGCGTCTTCAGGTTATTCTCCGTCGGTCACAGGTATGCAAGTAGGTTGATGTTTCAAGAATAATGTGAAATTCTTAAAGTTGTACATGAACCCTTCTCTGTGTTTGGTTAAAGGATTTCTTGGCATTGCTGCTATACATCTCTGTGTTTGTGTTCTTGCTAAAATATTTTTGTAATGAAGTTTCGTTTGGAATTTGTAATGATTTGCTATACCCTATTGTAATGAAGTTCGTCTAGAATTTGTAATGAACTTTAGGAATGAGATTTTACGCTCCAAAATTTACTTACTGCAGTTATATTCAGATCTAGCACTAAGGCCTCTGTTAAATGAAGGGTTGCGCGTTAATAAATTTCTTTTAAAAACTGTTGTATCTTACCTCTGTTTTTTTTTATATAGATAAGAAAAGAAAAATCTGATTTCATTCATTGATGGGCGAATGGAAAAATGTTCTGTCCCCCTTCATCACAGGAATTTTCACTAACAAATCTCATTCTAGCATTATAGTAAAGAAAAATCTCGTTCTGGCATTTCGTGTAAAATTTTCGTTTGGGCGTTCTTGTGTAAATTTTTATCTATCTTTTACGTATAAATTGTTTTTCTTTAAGGTGTTCTCTTGCCTTCATCCGTGGTTTAAGGGTTGAGTTTTTCCTGTGCATTTTTCCTGATCGAATCCCTGGGGAGAATGTAAATGGGCGCTCCCTTTCCTGAGGGATTTCCCCACCTGTGCGTCCCCTATCTGGAGAGAAGGCCCCTTCTTCTGGTGCATCCGTTTCAGGAGGGTTTTGAACCATCATGTCCATCCCAGATTCCCTTCTTTGGCATCATAGTTTTATCAGGATCCACGACCACAACTGGTGGCTCCCCCTTCATTCACCCTCTGACTATCAATGCCCCCTTGGATTACCGAAAGCTCAAACGGCATGTTACAGTCACCCACGAAATTTTTTCCTTGATTTTTGCCGTCGATGTGCTAAATTGGAACCCTGATAGCTGTAATGATTATCTTGCTTGGTTGTAGTGTGGATGGTGCCTGAGTAGACACTGCAAAAAATGTTATTGCACTGATTTTTCTGAGTTACTGTCTCCAGGAGTATAATGGGCAGAATGTTTAGGGTAATCCGTTGTTTAGCCATGATTTAAGTAATAATAACTTAAGGATGGACTATGATGACAGTGGACTAGCAGTAAATCCTTAATGCCGATAGGAATTACCGATTGGTAGAGTTTAGAGCGTCTCATTGACCAACTTTAATTGATTATATAGATATGGAACCGCAGTGTTATTTTATGGGTGCCAGTCTAGACTCTGTTTGTGACCTGACTGCGTGTCTGGTAGCCGCTTAATTTGATTTTAGATTATGGAGTTAAGTCGAATTAGGGTTAGAGATAAATATGCTAATTTGCTTAAATCTCTGTTTTAACTGTTCATCATCCTTAAATCGATTGATAGAGTTTAATGATTTTAGAATGTTGCGAAGGTTTGGAATTCTAATCATTGATTAAAGTCAAATTCTTGCCTTAATTAATAAATCATAACTAACCCCTTTTAATTAATGAATGTGTTAATAGATTGGGATAATGCATTAATTATAAATTCATGATTTTCCATAATTGATAGTCTACAACCATTCGTTATTCTGGTTTAAATTTGATTAAGCTAATGATTTTCGATGTTGTGTCATTTATGGCTTAAATTAGAAATAAATGTTAATTTTTGCCTAGATGATAAATCCCATGTTTCATGTTTATTTATAATTAATAGATGAATTAAGTTGATTCAGAATATTAATTTAACTATAAATTAAATGTAAAGTTCTTGCCATATGAAGAAGGCTATATGAAGCAATGATAATTTATGAATGTGAGTTCCTTATTATGTACATGCAATGCTTGGTCGTGTAAGGTTAATTCGGTTTTAGGGCTTTGTTATCACAGCATAAGACAATGTAAGGATAGTGTTAGATAATAGGGAGGTATTTTTATATTGGTTCACAACTGATTATAATAAGCCAGGCAATGTTGATTATGTTTTAGGGAAATGACACTGAAATTTAAAGCAATTTAAAGAAATTGTAATGATGATGTTAGCTTTTAGGGAATGAAGTTTTATGTTATTTATTGCAAGGTCAATTAGTATAACTTGAAATGTTGTGTTGTCTTATTGTAAGTTACTATAATATATTGGATTGGTAATCATACAAGAAGCACAGAGATTATTATTTTATTGCTAGTCATTTTACTTTAAAACATGATGTTGTTAGGGTAGTATGGTAAGGGAAGTGGTATTTTATTATATTGATGACACACAAGATGAAATGTGAATGATATTTATTGGCAGGGATAGTAAAGTAAATATTGTTGTTATCATTGTGGGGTTATGGTTGAAGGTTTTCGAATTGTTAACATAGAAGAATGCAATGTCTTAAACTAAGTACAAGGGGTTATTGGTAATAAGGTATGATAACTAATTGATTTTGCATTGTTTTAGGGATGGATTTGGCAACTTGTGAACTAATGAAAAATTATAGGGAATCTTGGATCAGTAATTGATGCTATTTGAGTTGTGGTTAATGCCTTGTCCTAATGATGGTTGGTTGTGGTCGGAGTCCATTCGGGTCGCAGTTTCTGTAGTCGTCATGGTAATTATTTCAATATGTTGTATGCGGTTGTAATCATTTATTGCTTGGTTTGTTGGAGTTGGGAGGATGTAGACACCTCCTTTTAGCCTAGTATATAAGCCTGTGTATGTGATTATTTGTGTAAAGAATCTTGTGCCGTATCAAGAGTCTTGGGCCCTTTAAAGGCAGGGTTTCCACTCTTGTGACACACCTGACGGAGATTACTAGTCTCTGCTTGAGCAGTCAGCCAGGAGCCTATCTAACCTTCTCTCTCTCCGGAGCAGAGAACTAAGATTAAACACCCTGCTTTCCTGTGCAGAAATAGTAAAATCTACTACTATGGATTCTTCCTTCTATGTTCGTACTGTGCATAACCCAGTATGTCGTTAAATGTTGTGTTGTGCACCTTATATCTATGATCATTAATGCTTGTAGTTACTTGTTGAGTGCCTTGTGTCTTCTTGTTGTGATCATCGTGGTTGCGTCTTGTTAGTCGTCGGGTGGTGATGTAGAGTCAAGTGTGTTTGTTTCCTTTCTACACGCGTGCACACACTTTTAAAACAAACAAAAAAATGGCACCTATTATCAGAGTTGTTGTCGGAATCAGGAGGGTCGTTACACTAAGAGAGACTTACTAATTTAATATAATCTAAATTCTAAATTCATCCTAATATAATATGCAACTGCATTCCTACTCTACTAATGACAAAAGTGGCCATTACAAGAATAAAGTTTGAATATTAAAATATAGAAGGGATTCATCACTCTCAACATAATATTTACTCGCATATTCAACAATATAACCAACATTAAATGTGTCCTTGAAATATTTTCTATAGAACCAATTGACAAGAACGACAAATTGCTACATAAAACAATCAATCAACAACAATGCACTATTACATGAATAGATCTTCCTTATATTTATCTCTATGAATATTTCTTTAGAATGAGATACAATTAAAAGATAAAATATTTCAAATCCATCCTCAATGTTGATAAAGAATCATACAATACCCAATTATGGGCTATCTGACCCCCTCTATCCCACTACGGTGAAAATTGCATTTATAACATTTTCTCATCACTGCCCCTTCGAACCATTCCTCTTTCAAACTCTTCATCTCTTCTCCATCCCATATAGTTACAAATGTTCTTCTTCTAGACTCTTCATTTCATCTGTGCTTGTGTCTTCATTGGGACTCCTCACACCTTCATGTATTTCTATCAAAGTGACAATAATGAAAATATATAAATTCATTTATATTTGAATAAAAGACGAGATATTGAAATATGTATTAATTAAAATATGATAATTTTTTAATGAAAACTAGGAAACATAAACCATTTTTTATTATTCCTTAAGTCCTAAGCTTTCCAGTGAGCTTTTGTTTGTCTAATTTGGGATTCAGAAAATCAAGTTATGGGATATAGAAAAATGTGTGGCGGATATCGAAGAAAAATCATGTGTCCTCCTTTCTCAAACAAATTAGGAATTTATGTTGCTAATATGAAAAAAAAACTTGCTAAATTCCATGATACCAAATGTGTTGGTTAGGGTATAGTATGTAGTAGTATTTGTAACCATTTTTTATCATTTCAACGAATATTTCGTGCGGGGCACTCTCTACAAGGTCTCTCTCTAGAATAATCTAGAATTCAACAAGGTATGCCATTTTTGCTATAACTCCTTTTCTAAGAGGTTCCAAGTAGTGACACCTAGAGGAATTTCATAAAACAAACTGACGAACATTGTGTATCATTTTAATATCTTTATACATTACAAGTTCAAAGTAATGATTACTTCAATTTAGGGTTGTTGACTAATCCAAAACTAGGCATGCGAGACTAAAGAAAAGTTTGATTCAAATGTTAGTATCTTGTTGTTAAAGTTAAGGAAGGTTTGCAGGAATGTGATGATATACACCAGGTCTATTATAGAACTAAAAATAGATTTGGATGATGAAATTTATGATGGCTTTTGGTTTAGTTACATGTTGAGTACATGGTTGAGACAAGTAGTTGATGAGTTGGCACATACATGAGGTGTATAGTTGATGATGTTGGTACACATTCATGAGTCATATTTGATGAGTAGTTGACACATGATTGGTACATAATTGGTACTTGGTTGGATGCACTTGTTTATGGTATAGGCTGATTACATGTTGGTGCATGGTTGATGCACATGTTTATGGTACAGGTTGATTACAGGTTGAGGTATAGGTTGATGCATGGTTTGAATATATTGGTACAAGTTTACAATGATATATCTCATAGTGATAGTGTGAAAATGGTTCCATTATTCTACTTGTACTTCAGGGTGGCAAGACGGGGCAAGGACAGGTGGTTGTAGCTGGAGAACATAGGGGGTTCTACCCTCCTTCTAGTTGTAGCCAGATAATTGGGGAGTTGGATCTTCCCTCATGTTGTAGCCTGAGAAACTAGGGGGTTGGAGCCTCCTTCCAGTTGCAGCTGGAAAACAAAGGAACTCGGTGCTTCCAATGAATGTAATTATTCAAGACATATAAGAAAAAACAGTTTGTGGTTTTCTCCCGATTTAGGTTTCCATGTAAAACACTGGTGTACTCTGTATGTGTGTGATTGTTTATTTCTTACTGCTCATTATTGGATAATAATTCTACATTGATATAACATTTGAAGAAAATGGATTATAATTATGCTATTACTGACTCACCCCCCACTCTCAATAATCCAACAGTCAAGCTAATCAGGATCAACCCATACGTAGATGTGAAAGGTTATGAAATGTGGTGAAATATGGGATCCAAATTATTTGCAAAAAAAAATTAAAGTAGGGTCTAGATGTCTAGATACCTTGATATTTGGACATGCGAAATCTGGATGGGCATAAATTTGGGGTTTCCAATTTATAAAGACTCGAGGATTAAGACATGATCAATATATATAGATTTAAAGGTTTCTACGGACATAGAACACTTTGTATTTTCAATCTATTTTTATCACATGGAGGCTCTACTCTTGAGTTTCATGTTCTTTGTGACTAAATGTACATGATCATTCTTCATGGATTGTGCAAAACATTGGTTTTGGCATGAATCTTTGGAGGACTTAAATCAACATAAGTATCGTCCATAGGGAATGACTTTGCAACCGTGTCACTGTAACTATGGGAAGAATTGAATTTTTTATTCAGGGAATAAGAAACTTGCTAATAAGTTTTAAAATATACATTCAGTTGGATTACTGAGACGGGGTGTGGTGAATGGGTAATGAGCAATTAGACCACTTTTAACCACAACATGTATTCTTTAACTTTTACAAATAATGTTCAACAATTTCTCATTA
>SNQJ01S0030880.1:387621-400688 GCA_010110895.2 Picea sitchensis
GGCTTGACGGATTACTTGTGTGGAGTTGGGTATATCTCAGCTGTATTGGAGTGGTAGCTCAGCCGTTGAGGCGAGCTGAGATGCTAGTTTATCTCTGGTTCTTGTGTGGCCCCTTTGCGGCTCGGGGGGCTAAGGGGGAAGAAGAGTACCCCTAGCGTTGGCTGGGAGGTACCGGTGAGTTTTCTGAGGTCGGCAAGCGGGAGAGGCAAGGAGAGCGGACATGGCACGGAGCACGGGACGTCGTCTGAGGAAAGCGAAGGGCAACGGTATGGTTCTAACTGATGTAGTAAAATGCGTTTTTAATTTCGGCAAATTAAGGTTAATGATGAGGATATTGTGAGTGCTAGTTATTCTCCTCATGGGTTGTAAAACAAATTATTCCTTGGCTTGTGGAATCGATATTTGGGTTCAGCGTTATATTATATGCCTACCATCATATTTTGTCAACGAAAAAATGCATATTTCCTTTGAGTGGATGCAGTTGTGTATACCCACAATCTCCTTAACTGGGGTCTGTTGTGCATGCTTGCAATTTATCTAATTGGACTGAGTTGTGCATGCCTACAATTTATTTGATTAAATTCAGTTGATTACGCCAGCAAAATTTTGTTTGATCCACTTGTACTTATCCCCCATTTGATTGGATTCACTTATACATACCTTCAATTCTGTTGATTGGATTCGCTGGTACATCCCGAAATTTCCTTGATCTACGTCTTTTTACTTCAATTGAGAATTCGTAGTTAGGCGTATTCATCTTTTTGGTAATCTGTTCTGGCAGTGGGCATTCTATTTATGCTCAGTAAGCAAATGGTACACTAGTGTTTGCACTGTTATGAGGCGTGTTTGCAACTGTGGTTCTAGCCCTTTCTTTTTGCTGTGTATCGGGTAGTTGCAGTTGGCGTTGGGCGATTTGCATGTCTGGCATGGGGCATTTTATCTCTGATCGGGCTTAGTCGGTGTTTGGTCTGTATTGAAGGGTCATTGAGCTGCGTTTCTGTTGGGTTTTTTATCATTGATTACCACTGTTGTAGGGGCGTTTTAATCACTGTATTTGGGCGTCTTTTTCTTTTACTGTCATGGTGCATTGGGCAATTGTGATTAAGCGTTTCGTTACATGCAGTGAGCCATTGTCAGGTCGGGCGTTTTTCTTGAACGTTTTATTTTATTGAGCTGCGCTCTGAGCGTGTGTCCTCCCGTCTGAGCCACATTCCCTTCGTTTCACGTTTGGTTTCATTGGGCATTTATTCCATGGAGCTACGGCAGTGGCAATAATAAATTACTAGTCAGATCGCTTGATATCTGCGTGGCGAAATTACCGATTGACTACTCATCAATCGTTTTTGGTTCTGTCATTTAGATGACTGCCACTACTGCGTGGCGAATTCACTGATTAACTACTCGTCAATCGTTTGAATCTGGCACTTTCTTTTACTGTCACTGTTGTGTGGCCTCTTAACTGTCTCTGACGCATAAAAATTTTGTGTCGTGTTATCACCTAGTCTTGGGAGTTAACCTGACATCGAATCTAACTGTTGATAATCCTCTTCTTGTCAATTTGTTGTATTGTCCGTCTTGTTATTGATTTTTCCCAGGTTACTGTTTCTACATTACCCTTCTTGATCCCTTGAAAGGAACGCTCTTCTAAATTTTGATCCCTTTAATATAGTTGTTAAATTGGCTCATAAATTGCTGTGATCATCATATTCAGTACTGTAAATAACATAGTTTATGGATATTTTCAATGGGATGTTATTATCGGATTATATTAAATTTTCAATGTGATAATACTACTCGAATATCAATGTGATGTCGTTATGTTTCCATACTGTTATTTAATAAGCTCATTAAATAATGATTTTGCTATATCTAGTCATTGCCAAATAAAAATGGTTATTGATATATTCAATTATCAATGTGACGTATATTATTGGGATATAATTAACATCAATGTGATGTTATTACCCAATATCATAAAGCTGTTATATGTTTTTATACTATAGGCTCATTAATTATCGATGCATTTAAGACGTATATGTTTTATGGATTCAATACCAATGAGACATATATATTGGGATGTACTCAATACCAATGTGATGTGGTTATTCAAATCAATAAGATTGTTATTATGTTTTTATGCTATAAATTAAGTAGGCTCATTAATTATTTCTATATCTTGTCATTCAAATTCTGTAATTACGTTGATCGATTGGCTTATAAATTCGGCCATATTCGTCAATATACACGTCGCTGCAGTTACCGGTCAAACCCTCAATTATGACGTTGTATTGATTTTAATTTTGAGAATGCGTAGGTATATGAGATTACGTCATATGTGGACTTGACAATGATTGGCATTAAAGGATGAATAATGTGGCACCTAGGTCAATGTGGTTAGTTAGATTGTGAATATTGTTGAATATTCTATTCAATGAATGGATGACCATTGTTAATATAATGATAACCTCTTATTAAACATTGTTAGGTATGGTATGGTGGTGACATTGTCAATTAATGTTAAATAGTAGTATTGTGGTAGGTTAGCTCCTTCCTCAATTTTAAGGAGTTCTTGAAAAGAAATGTTATGTAATTTAAGTGGAGTTAACACTCATATTTACTGGCAGTTTTTATATTATAATTCCAATTAAGATTGAAGTAAGATTGAATTGATTATTACAGTTTATCCATGTATATTTGGTGGAACGTCTATCTAGAAAGAAACATCATTGCTTGGTATTTAGTTGTTAAGGAAAATTAAGAGTTTAAAACTGAATATAAATTATATGTGGTATTCTTAGAAAATAGGAGTTGTATAACCAGCGGATTACAATGGATTGTATTCTTAGAAAAATACATGTTGTCTAGGTATTGGAAATGATTGATGCTAGTATTTTAAAGGGTAAGAGTTTTTTTTTTTGGTGAAAAAAAAAAAGAATTTTGGAATACACGATCTGATTAAAGAGTTGTTAATGACCACACTGATACTGAAGGGTCCCTATATATATATAAAAAAAAGAAAGAAAAAAAAAAAAAATTCGCACCTGTTACTAAAAGGGTTGTCGTAACATGGAAGGTCATTACATAACATTCTTCTCAAACTATACACAGAACTTCACTTTCCTGAAAATACATCACAGATAGGAACATTATGATGGAAAAAAAAATGAATGCCTCAATGAAATCATAGATTGTAATACATGATACACATACAAATGTATTTTCACCCTTATCAAAGCCTATTATGAACATAGGTTCCTTTTTACATAGATGAATGTATTTGTAAACACTAAGAATAGTAGAGGGTCTAGAAACAAAATAGTACCGACACATAACTCAATGGGAGTCGTGATCAGACCCACAGAGTAATGGGTTTTTGAAGAAAACATAGTTCCATTTTATAAGTGTGCGATGCAGGGTAGGGAAACATTCAGAGTTACCAATCAAGAGGATACCCCACAAGCCATAGTTTCCTAAGTTGTTAGTAGATATGGTGACATATTACTTGAAGACTTCCCTCTCGGAAAAACGAATGCAATCACCCCAATTAAACGGACTGACTCACCTATGGTATCATTCCTGTCTTATACAATAGGAAAGGTCGAAAGGAAAGGGGCCTTATTCATTCTATGTTTACCCACGCTAATGCATATATTCTTTCAGCTGATCCTATTAACTAGTAGTTGAAATAGAGAAAATTTCAAGAAATAACAAGGGATTTTCCCATAAATAACTACACTCATTCTAAACTACCTGAAGCTTGATAAAAACTCAGTTCAATTCTGGATAATCTTAATCCAAACCTTAAAGAATACTGATAACAATAAAAGACTCAACTAAATCTTTCAGTCGGTAGTCACCTAATCAACCTTTAGTATGCAGATGTGGGTCGTGTGCGAGTAAGTTTACCTGGTATAAGGGTGAAGTAGATGGCGATCCTCTTTGCTCACAAACAAAAAAAAATCGATTGTTCACCTGAGTCTTACATGAAAGGAATGTGAGATAATAGGAACCCTATCAATGGTGGTTACCTCTATGTCACATGAACCATGAAACCCTGAGCGATAGCTACAGGAGGACCTGTCTTGGAAGTAGTGAAAGGGATGGCACTAAGTACCCAAACCATGTGGCCAAGGCAAGGTGTTAAGGTTCCATTGGACACGAACGTCAAGTAGGAGGTCGAGGCAGGGGCATTATAGGAAGAATTTAAATGTAGTAGTCCAGACTCATTTAATACATGGAAGTTACCTCTGTATTTCTTTAATACCCTTTATTAAGTAAGGATGTTATCCAGTTAAGACAGAGGTTTAATTCTAGGAATTGTCAATCTAGTTACACCAGCACTGCTCTCTATTAGGGAAAGCAATGTGTGCAATGGAAAAAACCTAACCATATTTTTCCATTCCCATGCATAAAACAAGAACACCTCACAAACATAAACATGGAACTTGAGTGATCTAGCCCAGCTTCCTTAATCGTTATATGGTGTGCACAATGAATGAGTTGATATGTGATGGGACCTTCTCGAAAGGGATGTAGAACCTAAGTATTGAATGAATTATTTTGTATGTACATTTAGATAGTAGGGAAGACTTGTATAAGGTTTGTAGTCGTGTTAAAGAAATTAAAAGACACCTTTCAAAGTGCGGATGTATTAAATAGTAAGCAGAGTGTGACTATACATTATAACCAGTCTATCATATTTAAACATGTCAAATAATTCTAGTAACCTTGAGTCCTAAACCTTTAATGATGGGTTGTTAAGAAGGAGATATGCACCATGTTGCAAATAGGGATAAATACTAACTCATTTGGTATTGAATATATATAAAATTTGTGATTAATGGTAACATAAGAAATTTTTTTTTGGTAAATTTGAGGTTCGTTACATATGGTATCAGAGCGAAGGTTATATCACTTGGACCTTGAACAGGGCCATCTAATTACTTAGCATATGATTTTGTTTATGTAAGACTAATAAACCTTTATTGTTGCAAACAAAAAACTCATTTTTTTTTTGTGTTAATGATGGTAGCACATGATGACGCAAAAATCAGACTTGATGGGAATCCTGAACAAAGACTTCCCAAATATCAGAGACAGAATAGCGATGAAAGCTCAACTACTGAAGTTCTAGAAACGATGAGGAATCTCATTGTTGAGTTGTAGGTTTTCAAGGCCGATAATGATAAACTAAAGAAAGCACAACAGGAGCAACATGAAATAAATGAAGTCCTGTTGCGCAGTATAGTGACAAAGAAAAACCCAAATGAAGATAACAATGAAGAAGAGGTCAGCAAAAGGGCCTCCAAGAATTATGGGACTAAAGCGAAAAAAGGGGACAATTTGTCTAAAGGTACACCTTCAGCTAAGGAAAAAACTAAAATAGACCGAAAAAGAAAATAATTACACCACCTTGAAGGAGAATTTAAGAAAATTAAACCAGCTACCTTTGATGGAGAATCCAGAATAGAGGAGGAAGCTGAGGCATGGTTATTAGACATCAAAAAATATTTCCAGATATACAACTATTTCCATAATATGAAGGTTAGAATGGCCATTTACAATCTGAAAGGTAAAGCCAACATTTGGTGGCAAGATCTGAAATTGGCTAAGGGCTTAAAAGAGAAACATATGCAATGGTATGACTTTAAGAAATATTTTAAGAAACAATACCTATCTGAAAGCTACTATGAAAGGAAAATGAGAGAATTTTCTGAGTTATGACTTGGTCAGATGACAATGGAGGATCTTATAAACAAATTCTTGGAATTACTAAGGTTCGTACCTTATATCCAGGAGGACAAGGTAAAAATCCAGTGGTTCCTAAGATTTTTACCACAGTCTTATAGGGATAGAATTGAGTTTGACAACCCAAAGTCATGGAGTGAAGTATTCAGGAAAACACAAATGTGCTATGAATAGTACAAACAGTGGGTAGAGTTTCCCAAATCTTGGAAGGATAAGAAACAATACTAAATGAACAAGCATAAGAAGGGATACCAGCCAGCTCCTTAGTGGGATGCTACAAAAATATTTCCTAGAAAAAAATTTCACTCCAATAATCCAAGTACGCAAAGCAGCATTAAACTAGTAAATCTGGGAGCAAAGAAGTTCCGGGACAATCCCCATGAACCATTAGAGTGTTTGGAATGTGGAGAAGCTCATCTAAGGAGAAAATGTCCACATTTAAATACAACAAGTAGAATTGTTGTTCATAATTTGTAGGAAGCCTCGACGGTGGGTGATGTGGGAAGAATCTAGCATCAGATAAATGCATTCATGGATGGTCGACAAGTTGGCCATTAGTCCTCTGTGGTGGAAATTAAAGGTAAAATTAATAACACTCAAATTTCTATTTTAATTGATCCTGGAGCTACATTAAGTTATATCACTCCTGGTGTGGTATAGTCAAATAAACTTAAGAGAATGAAACTCACAAAATCATAGCTGGTACAACTAGCAACATGAACTAAAAGGAAAGTGGTTGACTTTATTTATGATTTTGAGTTCATTTTAGATGGTCAAAGAGTAATAAAAAACCTGAACATTCTACCACATGGATCTTATGATGTGATTATCAGAATGGATTGGTTGGAATGGCACAAAGAAGTTCTAGATTGTTATGCAAAGGCACTTAGATATAAAGACAATTATGACACTACTAGAACAAACCTAGGTATACCAAAACCAATATCAGTTAGACAAGTCACAAAAATGCAATTCAATAAATGCATGAGAAAGGGTTGTCAAGTCTATTCCATCTAAACAACTAATCTATTAGGAAAAGAAAATAAGCCCAAATTAGAATACTTTGTTGTTCTACGAGAATTCAGAGATGTGTTTGTTGATTAAATACATGAATTACCCCCTAGAAGGGAAATAGACTTCTCCATAGACCTGCTACCTGGTTCAATCCCTATCTCTAAAGCACCTTATCGAATGAGTTTGCTAGAATTGATAGAACTAAAAATTCAACTGCATGAATTATTGGACAAAGAATATATCAGACCAAGCATTTCACCATGGGGAGCACCAATCCTCTTTGTGAAAAAGAAAGATGATACTCTAATACTATGTATCAATTATAAAAAATATGACTATTAAGAACAAGTACCCCTTACCTAGGATAAATGATCTGCTCGATGAAGTAGGTGGGGCCAAGATATTTTCAAAGTTGGATTTACGATCCGGTTACCACCAAGTTAAGATAAAAGATGAGGACATAAGAAAAACTGTTTTTCAAATAAGATATGGACATTATGAATTTGTAGTTATACCTTTCAGACTCACTAATGCACCAACCACGTTTATGTGTCTAATGAAAAATATTTTCAATCAATACTTGGACAAGTTTGTACTAGTATTTATCGATGATATTCTGGTTTATTATAAAACAAAATAAGAACATGAAGAACACTTAAGAATAGTTCTACAAACATTGAGGAAGCACAAACTGTACGCCAAATTCGATAAGTGTGATTTTTATCAAAAAAATATATAGTACCAAGGACATGTATATTCTACAGAAAGCATTGCAGTCGACCCTGAGAAAATAAGAGCCATCATGGAATGGTCGGTACCTAAGTATGTAGTGGATATCCAGTCATTCATGTGAATCACCAGATATTATCACATATTTATAGAAGGGTTTTCCAAAATAGCCTACCCTATCACATCATTACAAAAGAAAGGGACCAAGTTTAATTAGTCACAAAAGTGTCAAGAAAGTTTTAATAAGTTGAAGGAATTATTAACAACCACACCCATTTTAGAGGTAGTAGACCCATATAAAGACTTCACCATTTGTGTCAATGCAAGTAAAGAAGGACTAGGTGGTGTCTTGACTCAAGGAGGACACGTTATTTATTATGAATCCTGTAAATTAAAGGAGCATCACAGAAAATACACCACTCATGACATAGAATTGGTAGTAGTAATACACGCCTTAAAAATGTGGTGACACTACATAATGGGCAGAAAGTTTCTATTATTGACGGATAAGAGTGGTGTGAAATATCTGTTTAGCCATCCAGATATTAATGCAAGGCAAGCGAGGTGGCTAGCCTTCTTGAGCGAATTCGACTTTGAGGTAAGATACATCAAGGGTAAGGAAAATAAGGTAGTAGATGCTTTAAGCAGAAGATTCCATGGGTTATTATAAATAAATGTCAGCAGGGTAGAAAGTGATCTGGAACAGAGAATAAGGACGATAGGTATTAACGATGAAAATTACACTAAGATAGTGTCAGAAGTACAAAACACTATAGTAAACTCAAACAAACCATATATGAGTATCAATAAAAATGGACTACTATGATTTAAAAATAGACTTTACATACCAGATTCGGTAGAGTTAAAGATAATGGTCTTTGATGAAGTGCATAAGAAACTGTATTCTGGTCATCTAGGATACCAGAAAATGATAACAACACTTAGGAAATTATTTTATTATCTTAATATGAAGGGAGAAACAACATAATACTTGGCTAGGTGCCAAGATTGTTAGCAGGTAAAGGTTGAACACCAGCATCCAACCAGCCTATTACAACCATTACCAGTACCAGAATGGAAATGGGAGACCATATCGCTAGACTTGATTATAGGTTTGCCTAAAACTCAGAAACAAAATGATTCTATTATGGTTGTAATTGATAAACTCAGTAAGTTTGCACACTTTCTTCCTTTAAAGTCTACTTTTAAAGCTATAAACATCGTTGAAATATTTATGAGATAAATTTTTAGACTGCAAGGTATTCCTAAAATGGTGATTTTGGATAGAGACATAAAATTCACATCCTCTTTTTGGAAAGAATTGTTTGCAGGGATAAATACCAATTTGAATTTCAGTGCGAGTTATCATCCACAAATGGATGGACAGGCCGAAAGGACAAACTAGATCATAGAGGATATGCTCGACATGTATGTAAGAACAAAACCAAGCAAGTGGGAAGACTACCTACACTTGGTAGAATTTTCATATAACAATGGGTACCAAACTTCGGCTAAAATGAGCCCCTTCAAGGTACTATACGGTATAAAGTGTACGACACCAATTAGCTAGGATGAACTAGTTGACAGACTCCTGGTTGGACCAGAGATGCTCCAAGAAATGGAAAGTACAGTAAGAAAGGTACAACATAACTTAAAGGAGGCATGGGACAGACATAAAGGTTATGAGGACCAAAAAATAATACACTTGGAGTTTCAAGTGGGAGATCATGTGGACTTAAGGGTCAAATCTCGGAAGAGTTCACTAAAGCTAGGGAATTGCACCAAGTTGGCACCTAGGTTTTGTGGTCCCTTCGAGATACTAGCTCGAATTGGACCCATAGCATACCAACTTGCACTTCCAGTCAATCTAAAAATTCATAATGTATTTCATGTTTCTTTGTTGAAAAAGTATGTTCATGACCCTACTCATTTGATCGATTGGAACTTGGTGCAGGTGGAACCATAAGGTGAGTTCCAGGGGGAACCCCTGCACATTCTGGACTGGAGAGAAATAACACTTTGGAACAGAGTCGTCACTCAGGTAAAGGTGCAATGAGATCACTTTAGTCCTGAGGAGGCCTCTCGGGAGCTAGAGGGATATTTTCATAAATTTCATCCAATATTGTTCCAAGAAAGGAATGAACACTGAGGACAGTGTTTTATTGAAGGGGGAAAGGATGTGACATCCACAAAAATAAATTATTTTTGAATTCGAAAATTGTTAAGAAAATTATTCTATTTTTGGTAAATTTGAATTTGGAAATTGTTTTCCATTTATGGCAATTCCGAATTTCGAATTTGGTAAATTGTAATTAATTATTATGACAGTTGGGTAGAAATTTGATATGACCCAAATAACTATTTGACTATGACACTTGTATGAAAACAAAATATTTTTTAATTATTGTAGGAGGACAAATCGAATAGTCATGTTAAAATCAGCTAACTATGACTCCATGAGTGGGGAACATTTTGGAACTACCTCGGGGCTGATTGTTACAAGTGGAAAATCATGGATTTGGCCATTGGAAACCCCAGAAAATCAGGGATTTAGAAACCTATGAAAATTCCCAAGGGAGGGAAAAGACCTAGGAAAAAATATTGTTTGGATATATAGAATATGTGAGGAGAAGGGATGCTACCTAGTATGCTAGGGGAAAAAAGAACTACTGAGTACTTGTTGTTATGAACACTAATTGTTGAGTGTGAGGCAAGGAGAAGACTACTGATAGAGGAAGAAATTGCTGAAGAGGAAATTTCAAGTTTTCCCTCATGGATTCATGGTCAGTGTTAAGCCCTAATATTGGCTCATTACCCCTTAATTGGGGCATATTACATTGGTAATGTCATTTTATTTATGTCGGATTTATTCCATTAGTTGTAATTATACCTCCTAGTCTCCTATATATACCAAGGAGACATTTTCATTTAGAATCATCTTGGGATTGTACATTTATGTGGGCATAAGGAGGTTTCCCCCTCAAAGAGGCTTATTATCTAAATTTATCTCTTTTTGAAGGCATTGAGTACTTATTCTGAGGTTTTTCTATGCTATATTGATATTTGGTTCTTAACATATTGTATCAGAGCTCAAGGTCTTGGGGTTTCACTGCTACATCTAAGACAACTTGGAATTTTCGATATAGCATTTTTTTATAAAGCATTTCATAAGGACTGTCTTGGAGGATATTTAGTAGATAGATCAAGGTACGTTAGGTTAAAATTTTAGCTCCTGAGGTCTTATAATTTCAGAGATACATCTTGCACAATATAGGGTTTTGGAATCATCCTGAACTAAGTCATTGTAGAATTTTCACTATAAAATGTTTTTTGTAATGTTTAAGACCCTGAACTTAGGATGATATTCATAAAAATTAGTAAGGTATCTATCTTAAAACGTTTATCATTTTTTTCATCTTACATTTGTAGATACACCCTTTGTAAGATAGGGTATCTGACTAGTCCTATTGACTAGTCTCAAGAAGGTGTTCCAGGTAAAACAATCATAAATTCTTCCTAGATTATCCAAATTGAGTGATACTAGTTGCATTGGATAGTGGATAGTCTGTAGTATTTATAGTATGAGTTTTAGAATTTTATATCAATTATTTTTTGTGGGGCACGCTATACAAGTGACATCTCCCGGAAAGGCAAAAAATCAGCAAGTTGTGGGGAAGGCACCGTAAATTCCACTTGGCACATCCCATTTTGATCAGACTTGTGGCATTGCAGAGAAGAAATATCAGAAAACTACAAAAAATAAAGTTCCATACCTAGAAGGGATGAAACTTTGGAGATACAACAAAAGAAACATTGTCTAGTAGAACCACCTCAAAATCAAGGTTCAAAAGTGATAATTGGCCAACATGCCACCCAAAAAGAGAACTTATACACCAAATAAGCCTCCAGATAATCCTACATGGAATCTTGATGAAGGTGAAGAAATGTGTAGGGACATAAATGGTTTACAAAAGAAGACAGTAACAAAAGATGAACTACAAGAGATGATGGAGGGTTTAAAAGGGGAGATCATGAAAGGATTGAAAATTTTCATAACAGAGAGGACACCTGAAAGTGGAAATGTATCCCATGAAATTCATGATGAGGACACAAGGAAGGTGAATCAATAATGGATAAATTCCAAGTTTGGGTTGAATACCATACACGTTCCTAAGATTGATATGAGGAAGTTTGATGGCAAGGACCCAATCAAATGGATACTTTAGATGGAGAAATTCTTTGATCTACATAATGTGTCACATACACAAAATGTATGATTTTCTTCTTTATATTTAGAACCCAATCAATTTTTATGGTATCTATGGCTTTGTTCTCGCAAATCACTCGTCACTTGGACAATTTTCATAGAATAAATGATAGCACACTATGAGGATAGAAGTAGAAATACCTTCTTTAGCCAATTTTCAACAATTGGAGGAAAGAAAAGAAAAATCTTTATGCTTTAATTGTGACAACAAGTACAGTAAGGGACATAAGTACGATGAGAATAAATTATTCTACATAGATTGTGAAGAGGAATAAGAACAAGAACAAGAACCATCTCAAGATGAAAACATAGAAGCAATTTCGTCTAAAGAGTTGACTCCCATGATATCGTGTAATGCTTTGGATGGAATTAGCACTCCTCAAACCATCAAGATCAAAGGATACATCAAAAATAAAAAGGTAATAGTCATAATTGATTCTGGCAGTACTCATAATTTCATTCACTATAAATTAGCCAAAGCTCTCAATTGATTTGTATATCCAGCACCAGAGTTTCAAGTAATGATTCCAGATGGAGGAACTATAAATTGTTCAGGAAAATGCAATAAGCTCAATCTTACTATGAGGGAATATGTAATGAATAATCCAATGATTACTATACCCATGGGTGGTGTTGATGTTTTACTAGGAATCTAATGGTTACAATCATTAGGAACAATTGATTTTAATTTTCAAGAATTTTTCATGAATTTTTCACTTGAAGGAAAAGAAATTGAGTTAAGAGGTATCACAGGGAAACCTAGTAAGGTGATAATCTCTAATGGCATGAAAAAATTATTGAAAAAGGGGTGTCAAGGCATTATTTCACAACTATGATCACTAGATGTTCAAACATCTAAGCCGTCTATTCCTCAAGATCTCCAAGGGATCATTGATAAGAATTCTGAAGTATTTGAAGATATTCCCAAAGGTTTTCCACCCACTCCAAATCATGATCATGAAATTCACCTAATTATTGGGAGTCTTCCTCGTAACATCAGGCCATACAGATACCCTTATGCACATAAGAGTGAAATTGAGTTCATGGTTGAAGAAATGTTAGATGTTGGAATTATTAGAGCTAGCTAAAGTTCTTACTCTGCACCAGTGGTAATGGTATTCAATAAAGATAACTCATGGCATATGTGTCCATATTATAGAGAGCTGAACAAGATAACTATTAAAGATAAGTTTCCTATTCCTGTCATTGATGAATTGTTAGATGAACTACATGGAGAAATCTATTTCAAAAAATTGGATCTCCATTCAGGGTATCATCATATTAGAATGAAGGAAGAAGATATCCCGAA